>APFE031016004.1:104403-115214 GCA_000404065.3 Pinus taeda | reverse complement strand
GAGAAGAGAGAGAGAAGAGAGTAATGATTGTAAGCTATTGCAGAATAAAACCATGCAAAGAATGATTATTGTCCACTACACTCTGAGGAATAAAATCACACAGAAACATTAGATGATGAATAATAATGACTATGGAACAATTTAAAAAACAACAAGTAACTAGTTGGATAATACCAAGCCTTTATACTCATAATGTAATTAAAAAATATGCCTAGTCATATATAACTTTAACATTTTTCTTCTCTACAGTCTCCCCTACAATATTATGGTTATTCCTCATTTTCATTACAAAATAAGGGGTTTATATAAGGGTATTTTTAATGACTATGTCTAAAAATAAATGTTAAATAATAAATATTATTTATAAAATAATATATATTGTTTGTTTGGAATGTCAGCCAAATCTAAAAAGATAAGAGGAAATGAAGAGGGTAAGTAATAAGTATCATTTTTCGATATCCAAAGCAACTGGCGGTTATCCATAGGAATCCATTTGACAATGGGCAAGAGAATCATTCCAATCAACACAAAGATCTATGACAAATGAAGAAAAAGAGATTATGATTTGATATACTCAAGAAGGACGGTTTTCACAAAATCTTTGATTCTGTAACACACTTTTAAATTTAGAAAATAAAATCAAAACAGTAACATACCTTATCATCTCCAAAAGTTGGGGCATAAGAAACAAAAAAAACAACATTTATTTAGTCTCATTATGATCATCAATATCTAGGGAAACTACGACTTTGACCTTGGATGCCTTCAATACAATGTGTGTTTCAGAAACTTATGACTTGTTAAATGAGTTGATGCAATTTTGCTCACTGTGATTCTTTAGCTTCATGGAAGCCTTGAGTCTTTCGTTTTCTCACATAATCTGATCAATTCGACAATTTAACTATGGTAAGATGAAAGGGAACTGTTGGTGCTAGGAAATATTTAACAATGCTTCAAAAACAATTTTCCCTAAATCGTTGCCCATTTCAAGTGAATCATGTTCATTATTATAAAAAATGAGGCCTTCTTGAGTCTTAGGCTTAGTATTTTAGGGCTAGGCTCAATATTAGTTTCAATATCAACAAAGATCTCTTCAGATGGAGAATTCATTCACCTCTTTTTCGTTAACCTAGAAATTTTCCTTTCTCTTTACTTAACCTTCATATTAGACTCAAAATTATCCTTAAACTGATTATTTGTTTCTTGAAATGTAAATTTTGTATGAGGGTTAGAATTTTTGCACTTTAAACTTGTTTCTTAATATATGGTTTTGATTCAGTATGATGAAACAAAGTGTCTTTTACCCTACTTTTGGTAACATGAGCTGATGGTGGTTCAAGGATTTCATCCCTGCAACCATTGGAGGAACCAAATTGTTGTTCAAGGAAATAATGTATGCACATATCCACCTCATTATCATCTATTGAAGGTGGAGTCAAAATTAGAGAGGGAGAGTTTAGAGGAGTTTTTGGCACAACCTCACATTGGCCTGACTCTAGGGTTTCCTAAAAATCATTTTGTAGGTGAAAACTTTCCCACTGTTGGCCGACTTTTGAAAAATGATATTTAACCAAGATACATATAAGGAGGTGGTGTAAGAGTGACCTATTTATGTTTCAAGAGTCAGATTAATAGGTTATGGCCATCTTGGCCAAACTTGTATGCATGAAATAGGGAAAATTAATATCATGAATGACTAAAACCATCAACAATTGAATGTGATACCAAAAACATAGCATACGATCCCTCACAAGTTATATAATGCTGATTGAAATATAAACTATATCTTCATTTTGGTTTGAGATAGTTCACATGTATACCTTTCATTGAGTAACCTTTGTCTTTGTGCTCCATCAGTTTTTTCTATTGGATTTCATGAACCTTCAATGTTTCTCCTTTCATCAAGATTGTAGCCACTTATCAACCAAATAAATTAAGTCACAATATTCCTCACACGAGGGTTGGAATCCATGAATCCACCCATTCTTCTAATCATCAATGTATGCTCTATAACCAAAACAGAGTATTACCTATTCACAATAGCAATCATACCTCTCATAATTTCATCAACTAATTAATGAACAACCCAATAATTTACGCTCTCAACTTGGTATCTAAATATCAGCTATTATAACACTATCTTAGCCATATTCAACAAAATCTCAACAAGTTTTAAAGTTATTCATGTGTTCAAGACGTCACAAAAGAAGAAAAAAATATTTAGTTCGACTTCTAGGCAAATCTTCACCACTGATAGGCAATTGCTTCAAAGGGGGACAAATTTACCTTCTTGGAAAAATTAGGACTTGAACATATCCATACAATGGCTGACTACAGTCCATAATTAATCCCAAGTTATATGGGTCCTCAACCAATAGATTTTACCAATCAATTCATTTAATAGTTGACAAAGACTTGATGTTATGCCAAACAAGGTGCTACTAGAAGTTTTGGAAACTATTTTCAGTTGATCATGGGAGTTATTACCAATCAAATATATCATGAAAAATACCATCAGTAGATGAACCTACAAATCTATGTTAATCCACCAAATCATCTTGGATCTCAGGTTACTTCCTCAGATCTTCAACAAATCATCATCCCTAGAGGCTCACCATAGTCTTTTGATCATCAACAACCATGATAATTCATCTAAGCATAGGTCTCTATCATGAATATCATGAAAAATTCATTCTCCTTCTTTGCAGGTCTTGAATACATTCTCTTTGACTCATTCATGATAGACTTAAAACTCAATCTATCATTAATTTCAACCTTGCATGCATACTGAAACTCTGCAAAGTCTATGTTTCACACAAACTAGAATTATTCTCAATCACAGAGATATACAACACAATTTTAAGCATAAGGATGCTTCCACTTAATTTCATTAGTCAAACCTTTGTACGGACAATCTAATTCAAAAATTTATCTTCTTCTCTAAAACTATGTCATTATTTCACATTCCTTTGGCCATTAGATTTTACATTAGGCTTACGATGATTAAATACAACTTTTAGAAATAAAGTATATTTTCCTAGATCCATAAATCACTCCATGATTAATTCCATAATTGTGTCCTACCCCAAAAGGCAGATTCACTTGCTAAAAATGTTATCTATTCAATATTGTATCTATCTATAGTTCTAAAAGAAATATGACTCATACATTCTATGATAAATAAAGAAACTAAATTATTTACATTAAGGAATTATAATTCCTTTTCAAATTGAAAAAACCCCTATTTAGAGCTTTTTCTTCTAAAACCTTGACTTTTGGAAAAGGACTTGGAAGTTAGGATGGTCTGCATCAGTTCATAAAGAAACGATATTGAATTAGGAAAGGAAAAAAGTATGATTATAATCTTAAGAATCATTCTTTCACAATGTCTTATTATTGAGTTCAAAATGCATAAAAGAAACCTTAACCCTAAACCTTCTATAATGTATTTCCAAGCTACTAAGACTACATATGCCCAAATTTCATGTTGGTTAGATCATGTTCCATCAATTAAAATACTTCACATGCCATCCATTGAGTCAATTAGATGCCTATAAATTGAGTAGTTCTCTTTTTACACTGCTCACTACAAACTTTGAAAAATTAGAGGTTTGTGACTCATCCAATTGAATTTGAATATATTGATTCACTTTCCTATCACATAACATTAGGGCCACAAATAAATCTCTTTTGCAAAAAAATTTCCAACATCCAACATACATCTGTTGCCTAAATGAGGCATCAAAATGATCATATCCATATGGAGGAGCACCTACGTATGGTTTAGCATAATTGATTATTGTCACCTTTTCAAAACTCTCATTAGTGTCATCACATACCATAACCTTTGCAATGTACTAAAATTTAAATAAGCCTAAAGGCCATGAGGGATATACATTACAAAAGAGAGATACAATACAATAAATATGTCAATAAGGGTAAATGAGCAACAAAACTTTGACG
The DNA here is from genome assembly GCA_000404065.3 of Pinus taeda. Lineage (NCBI taxonomy): Eukaryota > Viridiplantae > Streptophyta > Pinopsida > Pinales > Pinaceae > Pinus > Pinus taeda. The sequence goes on along the minus strand of APFE031016004.1, from coordinate 111,251 downwards.
ACCATAGACTATAAGAAAGTGTTCCATTTTAGAGCAAGTATCACCAAAAGTAGCAACAAATTATGGAGTTCAAATGCCAAATAGACGTGTACTATCAAGAAAGTATGTAAAATTTTGAGGATGAAAATTAATATTAAAGTTTAGAAACTTTGGCAAATCTTAGTAGCCCTTAATATGAAAAATATAAAACATTTAGTGATATCTTTGTAAAAATACTCAAATACTAATGATTTTACATATAGCCCCATTAGGTTTTGGCAATTTTTAAGGTAACATAATTTTATTCTATAAAATATGAAAAAAAAATAAAAATCATTCATTTTTTTTAAGAAAAATATGAAACTTTTTCCCACCATAACTAATTCCTAAAATTTCCAAAAAAAGAAAAGATTATTTACATTATAAAATAATAAACAAATTGAGTAAAATTTCTTGAGAATAAGAACTACTCTAAATTCCGTCTAGACCTACATGCTAAACCAACCATTCACCAAAATATGTGACAATGACAACAAATTCTTAAAACCCTTTTAATTACATATATTTACTCACCAAATTAAAATTATAAATAATGTATTGAATGAAAGTTCTGGGAAATGAGAACTACTGAAAGTTCCATCCACACTTACACGCAAAACCAAACCATTCACCAAAGTAGGCGACAATCCCCACAAATTCTTAGAACCCCTTTTAATGACATATATTTACTTACCAAATTAAAATTATAACATTGGAAAGATAAACTATACTCACCAAATTAAAATATACATTGAAAGGATAAACTATTTTTAATAATTAGTTATTAATATATTAAAATTTCATTACAATTTATAACTTTATAAGAGATGTTTTTTAATATAAATAAAAATATAAAAAAAAATGTTAAGGTTGTAATATAAATTTAAATATACATATCATATTAAATGATAATCTATTTTTAAATAGTAAAGATATATTTATAGTAAATAATTTTTTAATTATAATTATATTCAACAGTTTCATATTCTGCAATTTTATTAAAATAAATAATATTTGTTATTAGAATAATTGGTTTACCTTATTTTACTTTCCAAGTCACTCATATATTAAATATTTAATTTTTGATAATTAACAGGACAACGAGATGAAGGAATTGACTTTACGCAAACAATGATTGGTATAAGAGAAACGCCCTATGACCACTCACTCACCCATAACAATGATGAATATAAGTCATTAACCACTTTTAACTCTAATGTTTGTCCACCGAATTTATGAGGTGGCGAGATGTTGAAAGAAGAGTTTGAGATTTTGTTCATGAGCTTGGTACATTAAATTCACATGTTTTAATGAACAATAAAAGCCTAAAAGATTAGTTAAACCATGATTTTCAATCAAGTGTCATCTTCAAAACAATTTAAATGCTAATTCGACAACATTTTTATTAAAAAATAACGAATATGCAAATAGTTATCATTTTTCAACAAAGTATCATTGCATTAAATTTATATTTATTTTAAACTCTCTTCACACATTCAAAACTAGTTGATCAAACTTTATTAAATTTGTACTTATTTCTAGTTTTCTAAATTAGTTCATCCAATTTTATTTAATTTATAATAGCTTTCGAGATAGCTCAAAATCAGTATATCCAAACTATGTAATCAAAGTTTCCAATCCATAAATTGAAATAAAAAGTTTCAAAACAAAATTTCAAGATGAAAATTCTGAATCTAATAAAACAAATTCCGAATGATTTTAATGATATACATGAGCAATGTATGTTCATAGTATTTGTTTCAGTGTGACACTTTTACAACAAAGCATGACTCGTTCACAACGCATTGACGATAACAAATGAATAAAAACATATGATATCAAAGAAATTTTTTAATGCAAATGACACCTTTAAAATTCTCATCCTTCATCTTCTACTCATAATATTATTATTATTATGAAATAATGATAATTTGAAATTTTAGAAAAATTATAAGAATTTAAAATTATTTTAATCATAATGCAAATTGTTGCTCACATTGCGTTATTATATTTTAGAAGTTTAAGAATAGATTGAATACTCTCTTCACCTTGTAACCACACTAGCGCTCCTAAAAATTATAATGAATAATTTCCATTTTTTTTGTTCATATTATTATTATTTACCATAATATTTTTTTATTTATTTTAGATACTTGGAATCATTATCATAATGTCTTTTTTCAACTTTGGTTCATGGTCACAAAGTGACCACTACATTTATGGGTAATTTTCCAGGAAGATCCACTTGAAGGGTTCTATAAGTCGGCTTATCTAGTCGGGCCTAACCCCAAGGGCACCGATGAGATTTGACCCCATGAACTCCTAATTGGCAACATACTTGGCAACATGAAATTGGCCAATTAAGCTATCCCCAGGGTTTGATCACCATAACTTCTTGTTCCTGTTCTTCTTATTGTTATTATTCTAAGCGTTGGAAACAATGTTTAATACTTAGAGGGGGTGAATGAGTATTAATTTTAATTAAAATTTTATGCCATCTTCATTCAACCTTCAAACTTGGAAATGTCTAAGTGAGAAACCATTAACAAATCATAATATTAACCATTTGAATCATCACAAAAACACACATCATGAGAAAAAAACACATGTGATATAGAGGATTAATGTGGAAACCCTTCGAGGAGAAAAACCACCAAATTTTCTTTATTTTTTGATGTAAATAAGAGCACCTACTTTATTACATCAATGTTTTTTTGTGAGCCACAAACCATAGGAACCACTAACTCCTTTGGGTTATTTTCTACCACTCACTGGTAGGAATCACCAACTCCCTTCTTTTGTAGACACCTGATGAGTTTACGAGAAGCACCAATTTCATGGATTTGTTGCAAGCACCAAATTGTAGGAGGCACCAACCCCCAAGATTTCTTCAGATACCCACTGAGATGGAAGCACCAACTTCCTTTATACAGGCTCCAACCCACACACAATAGGGAATTTACTGCTCATTGTAATTGGCAGTCACTATGCCTATTTTTAGCTCTCTATTCTCCTCCAACCTTTGCCCTTTGATCTACTCAACAACCTCCATTCGTACTCAGCCCATGCAACACTCCATTATTTCCACACTCGACAACAACACAATGTTCTCAACCCCAACAACATATATTCAACACTCGACCCCTTATATTCCACAAGATCTCCTAGTCTTTCGTAGTAGCATAGGCACACTCTCAGCCTCACTTTGTAGCACAGACATACTTGGCATTCTCTTAACAGGGTTCACCTCAGAGCTCTTCGCTCATCTCACTTGCAATAATATTTTTTTACCCCAAAATTGTGCAATTGTACTCCTGTGTTTCACTCCTATGTTGGATATAGAATGATGTTGTCTCTGTTACAATTCCACTGCTCGATAGTGTACTCATGCATGGATTCCCATTCTACATGAAAGTGTACTTTTGCCTGACCTTCCATATTGTTGTTACATTTGGTTACATTCTCACTACAACATCACTAATTCGGAGAATGTGCACCTAATCATTATTCCATGGTGAGAATTAATTCATAGTCAAAACTATGTGCTCTAGCAAGGTTGTCCATTCTGATTAATTTCCTATAGAGCTCATATTGTACTTCAGCATACCCTCTTTATGCTATGGTCAAATCTCCATTCATCCTCATTCCATTTTTATCATTTATTTCATCCTACCATGCAATGAATATCAAAGGTGGCAAATTCAATTAAGGCCACACACCATTAATTTATTTTGCACATCATTTTTCCTTGCTACCTTGCACCAAAGCTCTCAACATGCATTGCTCACTCAAATAACAATTTTAGCTATCAACTCATTTGCCGAAGTTCCTAAGCACTTTGCTATAGACCCACAAGCCTTGCCAAAATTTTGTAATCAAATCATGGTGAATAACCAATTTGGCGTACTTGCAAAATATTTCACATACTACCCGAGAGTTGTAGACTAATTCCATGCTCCATTAAACCATATTCCCAAGCTTCTTTAATTGCATGAAGTCCTAAAACACACAAAATATTTGCAAAACCAAGTCTTGGGTGCACCTACACTTATTTGACGGAACTATCAATTGTCAGCAAAAACTATATCTCCCATATCTGTTATCCTGACCATATCTATAATGCACCTTTATAATCATCCAAGATGAAGCGTTTGGGCTTTTGTGTCCAATAGGACCCATACGATGTGTGCACTCACCAATCAAAGGCCACATGGCGATGAGTTGTCTAACCATCAAGTCCCGATGCTTATATGCATTTAACTCTACGCCTTTGGTGATAACGAGTGCACATGCCTTCATTTTGCCACTAAGTCTCTACCACTAAATCCCAATGAATTTATTCTGAATCCTTTTAAGTCCTTCAGGGTCCTCCTAGCGAGCTTATATCTCTTGCGGGGCTATTATACCCCAAACTTTTTAGTTTTCAACTACCACAGAGCCTTTTTAGCCCGATGCTTGTTGCCCAAATCTTATGTGTTACTTTGCATTAAAAACTTTCGATCTCTAACTAGCATGATGACAGGTGTTGTGGTGTTCACACACTATTTTCTCATGTGTGTTGTTGATCCAATTCATCCTGCTCAATCTCCTTATGCTCCTTATCATTCCGGCGGGATGCACCTTCTGGGGTATTGCTGTAAGGATGAGTTGTGTGATGGGATGCACCACTAGCCAATGAAAATACTCTATCACTCCTCCATCTACCCATGTCTACTGATCTGATTTAGAATATTAGTCTGTAGTGCTAAGTTCTTCCTTAGATTATAAATAAAATGCTTTCATTATGCTTACAGATTCATCAATTTTTCAAGTGAAATGAACAGGTTTTGTGTTAATTTTATGAGCAATTTAACATAAACCATAAAATGAACAAGAGCATAACCATGTACAAAACATCATCGAAAACACATTACAAAAAGCATTTGATAAAGGAGTTCACCCCTCCTTGGCTACCTCTCCTTGGTCTAGCTTCTAATGGCTTGGGCCTCTCTATTATGCTGAAAAGTGTAAAAATCTGTGTTTACAATGCTCAAATGCTTCTAATACCTGCTCCAGTCAGTTCAAAATACTTAGAAATGGAAATCTAGCCTATTTTTGCAACCACCTTGATGGAAAAATAAAGAATTTATGACTTCTCCTTGTTTCCCCACTATTCGTTCCACAAATTGCTCCAAACCTCACATGATCCTACAAATTAGCTCTGAAAATCTCCTAACTCGGCGAGAATTTCACCATGCAACAGGTCATAATCTGTTGGCACCAACTTTCTTATCACAAATCGCAATTGGTGAAGTTCTGCAGCTTATGTGTTGTGAAAACATCGAGCATTTTGTGATTACGATGTGGCAGACTAGACGGGAGTATTCACTGGAACCAATAAACATCTCGCATCTGGGGACTTATTGCATTTCGTAATTTAGTAGATAACTCAGGTTTTGTATATGCTAAAATTTGCAATGTTGCAATTTGCGATTAGAATATCACATTACAACCTAGTTCCTGTCATGGGCCAATTTTGTAAGATTAACCCTTCGTCAATCTACAATTGTGATCCATTGCATCACGCCTCTAACCATTTCATGAAAACCTTCCCGCCTACCTTATCGTATCACACCCTTCCCTGCTCGGGGCCGATTTATAATGGTGAGACACCTGCGATTGTGATTTGTGATATGCAGTGACCAATGGCAAATTGCCACTTTTCGCCTGCTCATTTGGTGAAGGACCTTTCCACATCATCCAATCCTGCCATGTGAGCAAGTCAAACTTGAAATTTGACTTTCTCTAACTTCTACATATGAGCTCGGATTTGAGTGTCATTCATACCATTGGAATCAGAATGATGAGCTCTTTGATATGAAGCTGGTAGGTTTTAACCCTGTATATAAATTACCTGCATATGAATTCTAAAACGGAAAACATAAATAATGAGAGAGAATAACACATAAAACACATACACTTAGATTTTCCCCTAGATCCCAAAATCGGTACTACCAGATTGATTTTTCATTATGTTCCTTTCAATGTTACAATGCATATTTATACATGCCAAAGCATCCAATACCATGGAATGAAAACCATCGCGTCCAAAAAACATGTGTGAAAATCATGGACAAAACCATAGGTGGGTCAGCCCAACTTAACATAGGTTCCAAAACCAAAATTTTCTGGGGCGTTGCCCGAACCCCATAAAGTGGCATTACAGGTATACCTCAAACCACATGTGACCCCCCCTCTAACCTTACAGTTAACTATGTGGGCTAGTGGTGGAAAGAATATGACACAACCCAACATTCTCCCACTTGTTGTTTTCTTTCCACAGGTGGCCACAAGAGAGCTTAGTGATTTTTGCAACCCTGAAACACCCATTATCTCTCTACACCAAGAGAACTTCTCAGAGCTCACAAATTTTTTCAATGCATCTGCAATATTCTTCAAAGTGTCCACCTTTACTAGCAACACCCTTTTGTCTTCTATCATATCCCTCACAAAGTGATACTGAACATCAATGTGCTTTTCCTTTGAATGATATGTGGGGTTCTTTGACAAGAAAATTGCACTTTGGTTGTCACAGTCTATCCTTATAGGTCCATGTACTAACCCCATACTTGAACACAATCTCTGTAGCCAAATTTCTTCCTTGTTTGCATGAGTGGCTACCATGTATTATGCCTTTGTAGTTGATAGTGCCACGACAGATTGTTTCTTACTCATCCAACTGACTGCACCTCCAAATATGTTAAACTTATACCCACTTGTAGATCTTCTCTGATCCATATCTCTAACCTAGTCTGCATCAATAATGCCATAGATATTCAATACTCTGTCCA
>APFE031016004.1:88952-104233 GCA_000404065.3 Pinus taeda | reverse complement strand
ATCCTAGTCTTCCTTGGTAGCACAAACCATAATCACTAGTGCCACGGAAATACCTGAAAACCCTCTTCACTGTTATCCAATGCTCCTTTCCTAGTTTTGACACAAACCTGCTCAATACTCCCACTGCATGTGCAATGTCTGGTCTAGTACAGACCATTGCATACATCAGGCGACCGACTGCACTTGCATATGGAACACGAGACATCTCCTCTTCCTCTTCTTGTGTCTTGGGACACTATTCAACAAATAACTTTACACCTACACGAATAGGAACCTTCACCCATTTACTATCATGCATATTAAATCTCTACAATATTGTCTCAACATACTCCCTCTATTTTAACCAGAGCTTCTTCTTTGCCCGATCTCTTTTAATTTCCATGCCCAAAATATAGTTTGTAGCACCAAGATCTTTCATGTCGAATTTGGAGGACAATTGGGTCTTCAAATCAGTGATAATTTCTTTGTCATTTCCCACCAGCAACATATCATCCACATACAAGACCAAATAAATAACATGGTCACCAATTAATTTAAAATACACACAATTATCTACTTTGCTTTTGGTGAGGCCAATTCCCCATATAAATGTATCAAATTTCTGATGCCACATCCTTGGTGACTATTTTAACCCATACAGAGACTTCTTTAACTTGCATACCATTTCCTTCTTACCCTTCACTGCAAAGCCTTCATGTTTCTTCATGTATATTTCCTCTTCCAAATCCCCATGAAGAAATGTTGTCTTCACATCCATCTGTTTTATCTCTAAATCAAAATAAAAAGCAACAGATAAAAGTAATATAATATAAGTTACCTTGGCAACAGGAGAAAAAATATCGCCAAAATCAATTCTCCACACCTAGGAATAACCTTTTCCTACCAACCAAGATTTGTACTTCTCCACTTTTCCTTCTGCATTTGTCTTCTTTATGAACACCCATTTTCTGCCAATGGGTTTCCTTCAAACCGGAAACTCCACCAGATCCCAACCCTTATTTTTGTGCAAAGAGGCCATTTCATCAACCATGGCCTCTTTCCAGAGTTTTCCATCCTCTGAATCCACTGCCTCCTTCACAATTCTGGGATCATCATCAGTAACAAACAAGGAAAAATTTGAACAGAAAGTAGATGGACTATACCTTTCTGGCTGCCTTCTTTCCCGAACTGATCTTCTCATAGCCAGAGTTTGTGCCTCTTCATCTTCTGATTCCTCCTCTATTGCAGAGTCTGATTCTTCCTCCTTTAGCTGAAACTCTATCTTATCAGGTTCCTTTGGTTGGACTTCATGTTTAATATCATATTTCACCTCTCTGAACACCACATCTCGGTTGTACACAACTTTCCCTGTGACTGGGTTCCAAAGCTTATAATCCTTTAAACCATCCTTATACCCAATAAAGATGCACATTTTAGATTTACTATCCAACTTGGTTCATTTCTCCTTTAGAACATGTACATATGCATCACATCCAAATACCCTCACATGTGAAAGAGAGGGTTTCTTACCAGTCTGTACCTCTTGTGGAGGCTTATCCCCTAACGCTGATGAAGGTGACCTATTGACCAGGTAACATGTAGTTTCCACCGCCTCTGCCCAGAATTCCTGTCCTAACCCAGCACCACTGAGCATACTTCTTTCCCTTTCCACACTTGTGCTATACTATACTTCTTACAAAATTCTTCAAATTCCTTGCTGCAAAACGCTCCACCATTATCTATCCTCAACACCTTTATCTTCCTCTCTGTCTGATTTTCCACAAAACCCTTAAATTATTTAAACCTATCAAAGACTTTAGATTTCTTCTTAAGGAAATATATCCATGTACTCCTTGAGAAGTCTTCTATAAATGATACATAGTACATAGACTTATCCAATGATGGAACATTCACAGGTCCAAACACATCATTGTGCACCAGCTCTAATATTTATTTCACCCTCTTACCACCAAAAGGGAAACTCACCCTATTCTGCTTCCCATATACACAATTTTCATAGAAATAAAAATCCAGAGAGCTATTACCCATACCTTCTACCATACCTTTACCATGAAGTATTTAAAGGCCTTCCTCTCCAATATGTCCAAGCCTTTGATGCCACAACATGGTCTTCTCTCCTGAGACCACTAGATTTTCTGCTCCACTTTCAGGAACCATAGAACTCTTGCACCCATCAACAATTGTGCTACCTTGCAGCTTGTACAAAGTTCCAATCCAATCTCCCCACATCAATACCAGTGTTTCCTAAACCATCTTGCAGGTATCCTTCTTGAACACTGTTTTTACACCTGCATCATCTAGCTTGCTTATAGAAACTAGATTTCTAGCCAATGTAGGAATATGTAGAACACCCATAAGTTTTCTAACTTTTCCTTGCAACTTCAACTTTACCTTTCCATGACCAACGATTTTAGCCATCTTGTCATCCCCCAAGAAGACAACACCACCATCATATTTCTTATACTCGCAGAACCACTCTCTATGGGGAGTGAAGTGAAAGGATGCACCTGAGTCAATCAACCATGCCTCATGATCTACATGTGTACTTGAAGAAGCCAAGTACACATCCCCACCTTCATCTGATGTGGTTTTCACCTCTATAGAAGGAGGCTCATCAGATCGCTTTCCTTTGTTAGGAGATTTAGATTTAAAGTCCCTTTTAAAGTGGCCTTCCTTTTCGCATTTCCAGCACACCACCTTTACACGTTTTCCTAGAGATTTAGATCTCCCTCTAGATTTATATCTTCCACTCGATGACTTATTTTTGTTTATGTTCTACGACCATCCTCGTACAGACAAGGCGTCGCTGGCTCTCCATATTTTTCCATCTCATCTCCTCCATTAGCAAGGTTGAGACTATTTCCTCAAACTACAAGGCAATTGCATTGCTACATATTGTAATAACCAGACTATCTGACTAATATGATAGAGAACACAACAAACTCATGCACTTATATTCATATGAAATTTTAATATCAACAGATACTAACTGAATTACCACAATATTAAATGCATTCAGATGCACTGTCACTAAGTCTCCATCTTTCATCCTTAGGTTATACAGCGTTTTCCATAGGAACAACTTATTCACCAAAGAATTAGATTGGTAGAAAGTCCCTAACTTGTTCCACAAAGCATTCACCATAGCTTCCCCTGATACATCTAGGAATACTAAATCTGAGACACACAATCGTATTGTGATCTTTGCCTTTTGATCCAAATTCTTCCATTCTTCATTGGACACTCCCATTGGTTTAGTACCCAGATCTATCGTGATCCACTGATCTTTACCCACCAACAGATCCTCCATCTTGATTTTCCAGAACTCAAAACATTGACCATTAAATTTCTTGATCTCTATCTTTCCACTTCTCGCCATCTTCTTTCACCAGCAGAATCGATCTCATACATCTCCCACTGAATAGGGTCTACCACACGCCTGAGAGAAACCCCTCAACAACAAAGGCATCCCCTTGAAGCCAAAATAGCTCCGATACGAAATGTAGGTTTTAACCCTATACAAAAATTACCTGCATACGAATTCTAAAACATAGAAAATAAACAATGCGACAACATAACACAGAAAACACATATACACAGAGATTTTCCCTTGGATCCTAAAATCGGGACTACCAACTCAATTTTTCATTATGTTCTTTTCAATATTACAAAACATATTTATACATGGCGAAGCATCCAATACCATGGACCGAAAACCATCGTGTCCAAAAAACATGTGCGAAAATCATGCAAAAAACTATAGGTGGGTTTGCCCAACCTAACATAGGTTTGGAAATGATTTTTTCTTGGGTGCTACCCCAAACCCCATAAAGTGGGATTACGGGTATACCTTAAACCCCATGTGAGCCCCCCTCTAACCCCTAAGTTAACTATGTGGGCTAGTCATGGAAAGAATATAACACAACCCAACAAAGCTACGCTTAGCAACATTCTTACACTTCGATTTTTGAGCCTAATTTTGAGCACCTTATCACTTCTCCCCACTAGAAGTCTTTTGGACCCTAAAATATCACTTTCAATTAACTAGCAGGTGAGGGTACAGTTCCCTCACCTTTCTAATCTCGATCTGTTGATCACTGAATTGGAACTTGTGATCTCCATGATTCTTGTCATGTCATTCTATGTACTTGCCTTTAACCATTTCAAGTTGTTCTTGCATTGTTTGATGTACTAGTTGGAGTCATTCAATGAACTTGCTAGCCTTTTCCATGTTACTATCAGTAACAACATACTTCTTACCAAGATGATATAATACATTATGCTAGAAATGGTATAAAAATTCTTCCACTTGATTTGCTTGACTCAAGCTTGAATATACATCTTGAAAGTTTGTATTTTTTTGAACATAGCTTTCATGTAAAACAAAATGATGCTTTAGGAAAGTATTTATATAAACTAAAGGCCTAGAAAGTACATGAACAAAATTTTCGCGTATACCTTTCTTATACCTTTTGACCGAGTGGAATAGTAGAAGAAAACCCATCCAATGGAAGTTCCTTTATCGTTGCAACTTAAACACTTTATCATTGAAAATTTCTGAATGAAAATAAATGGGCTCACCACATTGCAAAAACTTGGGCCCATTGCATAGTCACATACAACAACCTGAAACTGAAATGATTATTGCAAGTCTAGAAAAGCATGTACTTGAGCAATGCTAACCTTTTGTTTTAAAGAATCAAACGCCTCTTGTTGTTTTCCTCCCCACTACCAACGAATGAAAATGAACTAAGAAAGAAGAAAAATTAACAAAAATTCTCCTCCAACATTGGGCTTCTCCCAAAAAAATTCTTATCCAAATGACTATCTTGAGCCTGCCTGTGTAAATTGTGAGCAGAAAAAAACCATTTGCGGCTTCCTGGTGATGTATGATTCTTTCACCTATGTCTGCAGGAATGGATTCAATACCACCAAAAACTGTTACAACATCAATCTTTGAGAGGTATAACTTCAGCTCACCTTCTCCATGCCCCATGTACATTGCTAGAAAGCCCTTGGGAACCTGAACATGCTTGGAAGAACCAATTTCACGGCTCAAGTACATCAAAGAAGTTTTATCCAACATATAATTTAACATCTTCAAACATAAATATTCTTGAAATATGACTACAAGTATTTTGCTTCACACATGACATGTTCATAATGAAATTTAATGAAAATGAAAATTCCATCCGAATAAACTATCTTGTCTAGAAATGGCTACAACACATATTTCTTCATATGCTAAAAAGAATAACAAGCCATTCAAATAAACCTTACTTTGTTTTGAATGCCATCTTCCCTATATCTCCTCAACAAATCTACTTTGATGAAAACCACTTCTTGAATCCCATCGAAGGAAATGCTTGCCATTCTTCTTGGGAACCAAAACAAGAGGTGCACCACATGGTAAAGGAGTAGGTAAAATGATCCTTTTATTCAACAATACTTGGATTTTCATCTTAACTTCTTTAGTTTCCATCACTGACATCTTGTACATGCCAATGTTAGGAATAAGATACTCCTGTTGCCACTGTATCTCATGTTAGATTCCTCCCTTGGAAGGTAATCCCTTTAGTTCCTAAAAAAATTAATCATATTGGTTAACTACGTCAACTAATTCAACTAATTCAGATTTCAAATTCGAATCACAACCTTTAAAAGCATCATTATCAACATCATTTTTGGGTTTGATCATGAGAATTACAAAATTCTTTCTTGAATTCAATAGTCTTTTCATATGCCTTGCATTAACAAGCGGAATATTTGTTTTCTTATTTGTTAGCTCCCACAATATATTAACTCCATTTTTAAATAAATGATATTTATTTTTATGTCGATAAAATATATATTTTCTTTCATAAATGTATGGGTTGCCCAAAACCATGCCACATATATCTAATGGCACAACATCAAGCTCCACTTCATTTATGAAATTTGCATTAATAGTGAATCTCAGTTTACACTTTCTAGTAACCTGCAATTGTGTATTGTCACATACCCATCCAAGTGTGTATGGTTTATGATGTGGAACTATTTCTAGATTTAAACTCTTGACAATGTTTTCAAAGATAAGATTGGATTGAGAGCTGCTATCAAATAGCATATCAATCTTGTTATGTTTTGAGATAACCCTTATGTGAAATAGTCGTATTCTCCTCTTTGCATTTGGAGTTTCATTTTGTGAGTTTGAAGAACTAGTGTTGGTAATGGATTCTTTTCCTTTTAGCCCCATGGCCATGATTTTAGTTTCATCACCTGAATTGGATCTCAAATCCTATTGAGTGGCTACAATTGCCTTTTGTTTTCCCTCTTTGTTGTTTCTTTTTTGTTCCATTTCGAGATGAAGCTTCCAACAGTGAGATTCATTGTGACCCTCTCTAGAACAATGTTTGTATGTAATTTTCTCTCCTTCTTTTTTGATAGATGCATTTTTATTTTCCTTCCCTTTGAAATCTTTTTCTTTTCCCTTACTCTTAAATGGATTTTTACTACCTTCTTCTGGGGTGTTTTTCCCTCTCACTTCAAGATGGGTGGCTTGCACACACACATCTTCTAGATTATTGGGATTAATCATTAAGATAGTATGCCTAAAGTAATTGTGTAAAACCCCTATGTACTTTAGCAAAGTCTCTTGCTACTCTAAATATACACCTAACATCAGAGACCTTTCTCTGAATTCTTGGGTGTAATATTGCACATTTTGACCTTTTAGATATCTAAAGTTCTGCCAATTCATGATGACTTTCTGCATATAGGCTAGAGGATAGAATTGTCTATTTATTGCAACAATGAAAGCATTCCAAGAAATATATATCTTACTATGTTTTTTAATCTCCTCTTGGGTCTTTGATACCCACCATACAAGTGTTGCACCCTCTATTATCAAGGAAGTTAAATGAATCTTTATGTCATCCTCTTGAAGGTTTTGAATCCTGCAATAGACCTCCAACTAATGAATCCAATTATTAAGATTCACTAGCTTCACTTCACCATTATACATGGGCAAATCAAATTTCACATCAAGTTTTAGAAAAGGTGATTTACCAATTCCTTTTGAAGAATGATGATGAGTATGAGTAAGTGTTGTATTAGTGGAAGAGTTTGAAGATACTTGTGAAGAAGAAGATGAAGAAGATGGTGGAGAGGGTGGAGGTTTGTCTCCATTCCCATTACCTCCTTTTCCATTACCTCCACTGGAAGATCCTTCTTCGTTGGGAGGTCTGGAACTTTCTCCTTGCAACCTGCTATTCCTCTCTTTATAGAGGACCTTCATCATCATTGTCATATCAAATAAAGCCTTTTTGAAGATCTTCTCATCTATTGTCATGTTTGCAGGTTCTCCTTCACGACCCATGATCTCTCGAGTCTCAACTACAACTTGAGGCTGAACTGGTGTTGGAGATTGTGGAAATATTTATCTTCTTCCCCTTGACCCAACCTTATGGCTTCCAACCAACTTTTCTTCACCCCTTTTGAGTTTTAACCTTGTAAGCATGACATAAAACTGCAAACAATTAAATACTTTTTTCACAAAGAAAAACCTAGGGCCCTGAGACCAAATTGATCTAATTTAGAATATTAGTTTTTAGGGCTAAGATGTTCCTTAGATTATAAAAAAATTCTTTCATTATGATTAATGATTCATGGATATTTTGCAAGTGAAATGAATAGTTTTTATGTTAATTTTATGATCAATTTTACATAAACCAGAAACTGAACAACAACATAAACATGTACAAAACATCATCAAAAACACATTGCAACAAGCACATGATAAATGAGTTAACACCTTCAGGTCTACCTCTCCTTGTTTCAGCTTCCAATGGCTTGGGAATCTCTATTATGCCTAAAAGTGTAAAAATATGTGTTTACAATGCTTAAATGCTTATGAAACCTGCTCCAATCAGTTCAGAATACTAAAAAATGGCCATGTAGCCTCTTTTCGTAACCAATTAGATGGAAAACTGAAGAAGTTAAGACTTCTCCTTGTTTTCCCACTCTAAGTTCCATAAATTGCTCCAAACCTGACATTATCCTATAAATTAGCTTCAAAAATCTGCCAACTCAGAGAAAATTTCACCACGGGGCAGGCTATAATATGTCGACACTGGTTGTCTTATCACAAATTGTAATTAGTAGAGTTCTGCAATTGATGTCTTGTGAACACTGTGGACATTGTGTGATTGCGATGTTGTGGGCCTGATGGGAGTATTAACCAGAACCAATAAACATCTCGCATCTAGGACTTATCACATTTCACAATTCGGTAGATTACCAGGGTCTCGTATATGCAGAATTTCCACTATTGTGATTTGTGATTACAACATCGCATCACAACCCAGCACCTTCCTGTGGTTGATTATGTAACATTGACCCTTTACCAATCGATGATTGTGATCCATCGCATCGTGACTCTCATCGTTTCTTGAAGACCTTCCCACCAACCTTATCACATTCCACCCTTCCCTGCTTGGGTCTGATTTATAATATCAACATTCCATCAATTATGATTTGTGACATGCAGGGACCAATGGAGGTTTTTCACTTGGTGCCTCCTTATTCACTGAAGGAACTCATCACATCATCAAATCCTACCATGTGAGAAAGTCAAACCTGAAATTTAAGTTTCTCTAACTTCTTCATATGAGCTCAGATTTGAGTGTCATTCACACGGTTGGAATCAGAATCATGAGCACTTCAATTTGAAGCTAAGTTTATCAAGATTCTAACCCTTTGATTTTTGAGCCTAATTTTGAGCACCTAATCATCTACCCAACACTCCTTTAGTGCCTCAACTTGCAGCTCTACCACATTTGGTGAAATTATCCAAAATAACCATGCTCCAAAGTTTCCTCCAACTATTTATCATTGCACCTTTGACTTTGTGCAATCTAGTATTTGGTTGGAAATAATTTTTGATCGATGAGGCCATTTTCAAACTTCAATATATTTTTAGAAATCTCTTTCCAAGCGCAAGCCAAATGTGTAATTAGAAGAGAAACTAAGCTAATCTCTTGATGCATAAATTCCTTCAAATCGTGAGACTCCCAACCATCATAGTCATCGTATTATGACTTCTCCAATAATTTGGCTACTACAATGATTCTCTACCAAATACTATAGTAAGCATGCCCCCCCTTGAGCTTGACACTCCATGCACATCAATGTCTGCCTACTTTCCATCATAGTTGGCCTAGTGGACATCAATGCACGCCTAGTTAGTACCAATACCACCACATTTTCTATTAGTAGCCATTATACAATGCCAACTATCCAACACATCTCCCTCATTCCTATCAACATCAATGCCAACACACTTCCTTCCACTAGCCATCGAGACAATCCAAATCATCAAACATTCTCCCCCTTTGGCATTGATGGAAACACCTCATCACTTCTCCACATTTATGGCCAATCATCATGTTTCTTCCACTTTAGTCCTTCCATGAGCCACCAACGAATTTCTCTCCTCTTCTTGGGCCATCGCAACTTACTCTCCAGTAAGCATCTCTCCCTCTTTGAAATCAATGGAAAAGGGGTGTAAGCTACATCTTCTCCCCTTAAATTTGCTAATTTTTAATGACAGACGGTTTGGTTGTTGATGTGTATTTTACTTTGCAGAATGATTTTTGTATCTATTGTTGCTGCTTTAGAAGGTGGACACATTTGATATGCTCCCCCTAAACATATACTACCTCCTTGTTAAATTCCCATCTTGTTCTCTTTAGCTTATGGCTATTACTTGAGTACTCTTTTTTCCAATCCATATTTTTTATCAATTAGAATATACTTATACCATTAAGATTGCTCATGGTATTGTTGTTGCTACAGTATTCAATCATTAGTGATGCATTCCAGCTTTCTCTTCGATTTTTTTGTTGCTACATCCTCTGTGCTCACTTATCCTAAGCATCCTAATCACTTCTCCCCTTAGGATCATACCCCTAAAAACATGGACTAATACTTAAATAATACCAATTACACCAAGAAATTGATACAATATAAACAATGTACCAGACAAACTCTTATAGCTCCTACTCACAAAGAGATTCCCACTCACACAAAAAGGTTACTTCATATGAACCTAGACTACTAATTGACATAACAATACCAATTCAAAACTAAGGGACATTCAAAGGTTGTACCAATTACATTTCTTGAACACAAGACTACTAGGCATAACCAAATTCAAAATGTAAATTAAATAATGGTATTTCACCCATGGTGCAAACCGTTCATTTACTCAACAATATTTCTTCTTGAGGTTAAAAATTATTACCTGCTACTTCTTACTAAAGAAACTTTCCCTAAGCCAACACTTGTTGATCTCCCACATCTGCTTCCTTACTTCTATGTCAAGATTAATCTTGTGGAACTAACTTATCCTTTGGCTTCTTGTCTCCCACATTTTTGTTGTATCACATCCTTTTTTGACAACATAAAGTGTTGTGGACTCTCACTGAAACCATGTTGGTTGTATCTCCCTTTCCCTTGTTATGTTGATACATTCAAAGTAAACCATTTTATTATTTTAATCAACATAGGGACTTGTTCATACCTAAAATATTCATATGCATCACTCTATATAAACTTTATTATGTCTGCATCTGACTTATTTGGGCTCTCTTGAGGCCATTCTTTGTTATGAAACCAGCTCACAAAAAGATAGAAAAGATAGATCAACACCTTAGAATTCAACCTCTTCGAGGGGGCAACCTCCTTTACATTAAACAAATGAGCAATTATTGGTTGATATAAATGACTAAACCTCCATTCTATATATAGGATTCTAAAGGGTCACAATATAATGAAGTCGACATAACAATAATAACATAAGGGCACAACAATAACAATAGTGGGTTTCTATGGGGCACACTAATAACAATATGGGGACAATAGAGGCACAATAATACCAATAAGGGTTACAATGACTATAGTAATGGGGGAATCACTAGTATTATAGGGACCTAACATGCCACTCTCCTTCCGAGAAGAGTTTTCGTCAACACTTGAGTAGTTCTGGATGCTTCTGTATAAAATTCTCATCCTCCCATGTGGAATATTCAATGGACAAGTTCTTCCACTTAATGAGATACTCCGAAATTGATCGATTTTGTAGTTATCGAGTTCTTGTTTTTGTGACTACTGCTGGATCCAATATTATTTTTCCTTCCTCTTCATGTTCTGGCAATATTGTATGAATTGGGAGCTTGTCACCTATAAACTTATTTAAACATGAAACATTGAAAATTGGGTACACTCGGGAAGCTGCAGGAAGCTCCAATTTGTATGCCATAGTACCAATCTTTTGCAACACCTTGTACTGACCATAATAGTTCGGTGATAATTTCTTCTTAGTTTGCTTGAGGGAAATTTGTTTATATGGTTGTAGCCGTAAGAATACCCAGTCACCTACATCAAAACTTCCTTCACTATCATGTAGATATTCCTGTTGTTTCATTCTATTATGCGACAACGTGAAGTTGCCCTTTAAGAGTTGGAGAACTTGTTGTTGATGCTTGATGTGATGTTCCACTTCTTGAACCTTAGAATTTTCTCTTAAATATGATGCTATGGATGCTGGATGATATCCATAAAGTGCCATAAATGGGGTCATTTTTGGTGCAGTATGGAAGGAAGTGTTATATCACCATTCAGCCAGAGGCAACCTTTTGACCCATTGTGTCTATTTATCAGATACAAAGCGACGAAGATATCCTGTTGGGTCCCTATAATACTAGTGATTACCCCATTACTATTGTAGTTATACCCCTTATTAATATTGTTGTTCCCCTATTGCCCCCATATTGTTATTACTATGCCCCATAGAATCCCTCTATTGTTATTTTTGTGGCTTTATATTATTATTGTTAGGTTGGCTAGATTATATTGTGACTCCTTAGACTCCTATATATAGAAAGGAAGTTTTGTCATTTGAATCATCCAAGAATTGTTCATTTATGTAATGTAAAGGAGGTTCCCCCTCGAAGATGCTGAATTATAAGGCATTGATCTATCTTTTCTATCTTTTCTTGAGCTAGTTTCATAACATTTGGTATCAGAGCTTTGGATTCTAGGGTTTCGCTTCTCCAAACAGGTCATCGTGGAATTTTCGCTATAACTTTTTTTCAGTATTGTTTCCGAAGTCGCAAAGAAAACCCATTTGAGAAGAAATTTCTCTAAATATTGTATCTGAATTCCAGAGCTTTTCACGCTATATTTATAGAGATATGATTTGAGGAAGTGGGTCTTTCTACAGACTCCTGAATTACATTCCAAACAGGTGACCTGGGGAAAATCGACATAACTTTATCTCTGGGGATCAGATTGAAATTTCGTCAGAATTTACAGAAAGAGGATGAACTATAGTTTCTGGTATGCATTTTTCAGATCAAAAAGTCGAAACAGTGACTCGTGGCATGTCGTACAAGTTCTCTCTATTGAACTAGTCTATAATCAAGTCACTGTGTGAGATTTTGAATAACTCTTCCTTGGAGAATCCAATTTGGGTCAGACTTGTGGTATTGGAAAGAGGACACATAGGGCTACTACAGGTCATAAATTCAAAACTATATGATTGGAAATTATAGAGATACATCAGAGGCAATATTGAGCTCCTACAAAGTGAAAAAAGGTGTGTAAATTTTCTTAAATTTTTTCTTAAGTTTGGTTTGAAAATTTATTTTGAAGGAATTCAAAGGGCATAGTAGAGCATTATTATTGGTAACTGATGCCTCGAGGAAAGAAAATGAAAACACCCAGTAAGGAACCTGAAATCTCTAGCATGACTCATGAAGAAGAGGAATAAATGCAACATGAAATATTAAAATTACAAGACCAAGTGCAACAACTATCCCTTACACAAAAAGGAATAGAATCTAAGATGGATGGTTTAAAGAAAGATGTAGAAGCTAAGATGGATGGTTTAAAGAATGGCATAGAAGCTAGGATGATTGATGTGGAATCTAAGATGGTTGATTTGAAGATAGATTTGAAGACAAACATGGACGAATTGAAGATAAATATGAATATGTTGCTACAAGAAATGGGCACTAAGGGTGAAAGGGTACTAAAGGAAACTCATGATGAGAATAAAAGAAATGTTAATCATGATTCTATAGACGCTAATGTTGGATCGAAGACTCACCATATTCCAAAAATCGATATGAGGAAGTTTGATGGCAAGGATCCTGCCACATGGATATTACAGATGGAGCAATTCTTCGATCTGAATAATGTGAAAAACACATAAAAGGTATGTATGGAAACATTATATTTGGAACCAAATCTGTTTGTATGGTATCAATGGCTTTTCTCTCGTAAACAATTTATCACTTGGGAAATTTTTACGGAAGAACTGATAGCACATTATGAGGATACAAAAAGCAACACTTTTTTTAGCCAATTGATAAGTGTCAAACAAAAGGGTTCAATAATGGAGCACATTGGGGAGTTCCAAAAATTGAACATAAGGGTAAAAGATATTCTAGAGGAGCATAGGATTGATGTGTTCATAGGGTCTTTAAAGGATAATATCCAACATGATGTTCGCCTTTGGGAGCCTGACTCATTAGAGAAGGCATTCAGGTTAGCAAGAAAAATGGAAAGCAAAATTATGGCAACCAAGAAGCATACCACTCAGAACTATAAAGATGGAAGTGTTGTGCTTAGCCTTCCACAACCTATAAGGTTGACACCACAACAATTGGAAGAAAAAAGAGCAAAAGGGCTTTGTTACAGTTGTGATAGCAAATACACTAAAGGTCATAAGTGTGCTGAGAAGAAATTATTCTACATAGATTGTGAAGAGGAAGAAGAAAGGAGCAAGAAAGGTCAAAAGAAGAGGATATACTCCAGGAACAAAGCCTAGATAAAGAACAAATAAATCCAACCATATCTTGTAATGCATTGGCGGAATTACCACTCCTCAAACCATCAAGATAGAAGGACAAATCAAGAAGAAAAAGGTAATAGTGTTGATTGATTCAGGAAGTACCCACAATTTTATTCATTGTAAGGTAGCAAAAGAATTGAATTGCTTCCTATATCCAGCACC
Organism: Pinus taeda; assembly: GCA_000404065.3. NCBI lineage: Eukaryota > Viridiplantae > Streptophyta > Pinopsida > Pinales > Pinaceae > Pinus > Pinus taeda. The sequence continues at coordinate 90,174 of APFE031016004.1, read as the reverse complement.
AGAGTGTCAACTGATGATTGCAAATGGAGGAACAATAAATTGCTCTGGAAAATGCCATAATGTCAAGCTATCCATGGGAGAGTATGTATTGACTAGCCCAATGCTTTCCATTCCAATGGGAGGTGTTGATGTTGAACTAGGAGTCCAATGGCTACAATCCTTGGGTACAATAGCTTTTAATTTTCAAGAACATTTCATCAAATTTTCTACGGAAGAAAAGGAAGTTGAATTAATGGGTGTTGCAGGGAAACCAGGAAAGATAATCAGCTCTAATGGTATGGCAAAGCTTCTAAAAAAGGAACAAAGAGGTGTAATTGCACAATTATGTTCACTAGATGTTTCCACATCGAAATCATCTATTTCTCCAGATCTCCAAAAAGTCCTCGACAATCATTCCAAGGTATTTGAGACTCCCAAAGGTCCCCCACCTATGCGTGATCATGATCATGCTATTCATCTGATTCCAGGAAGTGTTCCTCCAAACATCAGGCCGTACAGATATCCCTATGCCCAAAAGAGTGAAATTGAACGTATGGTTGCAGAAACGCTAGACGCTGGTATAATTCAACCGAGTCAAAGTTCTTTCTCTGCTCCAGTAGTATTGGTGAACAAGAAGAATGGATCATGGCGCATGTGTCCAGATTATAGGGAGCTCAACAAGCTCACTATTAAAGATAAGTTTCCCATTCCTGTCATTGATGAATTACTGGATGAATGCATGGATCAATTTACTTCAAAAGTTGGATCTTCGTTCAAGATATCATCAAATCAGAATGAAGACTGAAGACATTCCAAAAACAACATTTAGAACTCATGAGGGTCATTATGAATTTTTGGTCATGCCTTTTGGCCTTACCAATGCACCTTCAACATTTCAAGGTTTGATGAATTGAATTTTCAAACCATTCCTTAGAAAATTTGTGTTAGTATTTTTTGATGATATACTAATCTACAGCAAGTCTTGGAAGGATCATGTTGAACATGTTGACAGGGTGCTACAACTATTGAAGGAGAAAAAATTATATGCAAAAAGATCCAAATGTTTCTTTGGAGTACAAGAGGTGGAATATCTGGGTCATATTGTATCTCATGAAGGAGTTAAGGTAGACCCTAGCAAAATTAAAGCCATTAAGGAATGGAAAATCCCACATCCATAAAGTATCTGCGAGGATTTCTCGGGTTGATAGGGTATTATCACAAGTTTGTTAAGAATTATGGGAGA
>APFE031016004.1:3150-86875 GCA_000404065.3 Pinus taeda | reverse complement strand
AGAAAGATAATCAGCTCTAATGGTATGACAAAGCTTCTAAAAAAGGAACGAAAAGGTGTAATTGCACAATTATGTTCGCTAGATTTTTCCACATTGGAATCATCTATTTATCCAGATCTCCAAATAGTCTTGGACAATCATTCCAAGGTATTTGAGACTCCCAAAGGTCTCCCACCTATTCATGATCATGATCAGGATATTCATCTGATTCCAGGAAGTGTTCCTCCAAACATCAAGCCGTATAGATATCCCTATGCCCAAAAGAGTGAAATTGAATGTATGGTTGCAGAAATGCTAGAGGCTGGTATAATTCAACCGAGTCAAAGTTATTTCTTTGGCCTCCATAGTGGTTGTGCAACAAGAAGGATGGATCATGGCACATGTGTCTAGATTATAGGGAGCTCAACAAGCTCACTATTAAAGATAAGTTCCCCATTCCTGTCATTGATGAATTACTCGATGAATTGCATGGATCAATTTACTTCACCAAGTTGGATCTTCGTTCAGGATATCATCAAATCAGAATGAAGATTGAAGACATTCTGAAACAACATTTAGAACTCATGAGGGTCATTATGAATTTTTGGTCATGCCTTTTGGCCTTACCAATGCACCTTCAACATTTCAAGGTTTGATGAATTGAATTTTCAAACCATTCCTTAGAAAATTTGTGTTAGTATTTTTTGATGATATACTAATCTACAGCAAGTCTTGGAAGGATCATGTTGAACATGTTGACAGGGTGCTACAACTATTGAAGGAGAAAAAATTATATGCAAAAAGATCCAAATGTTTCTTTGGAGTACAAGAGGTGGAATATCTGGGTCATATTGTATCTCATGAAGGAGTTAAGGTAGACCCTAGAAAAATTAAAGCCATTAAGGAATGGAGAATCCCCACATCCATAAAACATATGTGAGGATTTCTCGGGTTGACATGGTATTATCGCAAGTTTGTTAAGAATTATGGGAGAATAGCAGCACCTCTAACAACACTATTGAAGAAATATGCATTTTCATGGACTCCAGAAACAACAAAGGCCTTTGAACATCTTAAAGAGGAAATGTGCCAAGCACCGGTCTTAGCTACACCAGACTTCACGAAAACCTTCATTGTGGAATGTGATGCTTTAGGAAATGGAATTGGTGTTGTTCTAACGCAAGATGAAAGACCCATTGCTTTTGAAAGTTATCCAGTCAAGTGAAAGTTTTTAATCAAAGCTATTTATGAGAAGGAAATGTTGGCAATACTTCATGCACTTAAGAAATGGTGACCCTACTTAATGGGAAGACACTTCAAGGTAAAAATGGATCATGATAGCCTTAAATACTTTTTAGAACAAATATTATCCTCTGAAGAGAAACAAAGGTGGGTCACAAAGATGTTGGGTTATGACTTTGAAATCATCTATAAAAAAGGGAAGCAAAATGTGGTGGCAGATGCACTCTCAAGAAAAGATGAGGATGTGGAAGCATTGTTGTGCGCCATTTATATTATCCAACCAGATTGGATAAAAGAAGCAAGGGAGGAATGGAAGAATGATGAAGAAGTGTGGGTGCTTATTAGAAAGTTACAAAAAGATTCCAGTACGTTTGATATATTTAGCTGGAAAAATGATTCGTTATGGCACAAAGATCGCTTATACCTCTGTGAGAATTCCCAGCTAAAACAAAAGATTCTTATGGAATTACACACTTCTCCCTTAGGAGGGCACTCACGATTTTTAAAAACTTACCACAGGGTTAAGAAGGATTTTTTTGGGATGGCCTTAAATCAGATATTGAAAAGTTTGTGGCAGAATGTTTGGTTTGCCAACAAAATAAAGTTGAAACAATTAAGACACCAGGTCTATTACAACCTTTATCCATTCCAAGCCAACGTTGGGAGGAGGTTTCAATGGATTTTATCACAGGTTTACCCAAGTCTGAGGGAAAGAGTGTCATCATGGTGGTAGTTGACAGACTTACCAAGTATGCACACTCTTTTGCATTATCACATCCATTTAAAGCCAGTACAGTTTCTACTGCATTTACGGAAACAATTCAAAAGCTACATGGAAACCCAAAGATTATTGTAAGTGACAGAGATCCCATTTCCACTGGAAATGTTTGGACAAAATTATTTTCTTGTCTTGGTACTATGTTAGCTCATAGCTCATCTTATCATCCTCAATCTAATGGGAAAACTTAGATAGTAAACAGATGTTTGGAAGGATATCTTCGTTGCTTTGTATCTGATAAACAGACACAATGGGTCAAATGGTTGCCTCTGGCTGAATGGTGGTATAATGCTTCCATACAACAACAAAAATGACCCCATTTATGGCACTTTATGGGTATCAACCACCATCCATCACATCATATTTAAGAGAAAATTCTAAGGTTCAAGCAGTGGAACATCACATCGAACATCAACAACAAGTCCTCCAACTCTTAAAGGATAACCTCGTGTTGGCACAGAATAGATGAAACAACAGGCAGATCAACATCGCAGCGAAAGAAGTTATGATGTAGGTGATTGGGTATTCCTATGTCTACAACCATATAAGAAAATGTACCTCAAACAAGCTAAGAAGGATAATAAATTATCACCAAAGTATTATGGTCCGTACAAGGTGTTGCAAAGATTGGTACTATGGCATACAAATTGGAGCTTCCTGCAGCTTCTCGATTGCACCCAGTTTTCCATGTTTCATGTTTAAAGAAGGTTATAGGTGACAAGCTCCCAGTTCAAACAATATTGCCAGAACTTGACGAGGAAGGAAAAATTATATTGGAATCAGAAGCAGTCACAGAAACAAGAACTCGACAGCGACGAAATCGTTCAATTTCAGAGTATCTTATCAAGTGGAAGAACTTATCCACTGAAGATTCCACATGGGAGGATGAGAATTTTATGCAAAAGTACCCAGAACTACTCAAGCGTTGAGGACAACACATTTTTTAAGGAGAGGGGCATGTTGGGTCCCTATAATACTAGTGATTACCCCATTACTATTGTAGTTATACCCCTTATTAATATTGTTGTGCCCCTGTTGGCCCCACATTGTTATTACTATGCCCCATAGAATCCCTCTATTGTTATTTTTGTGGCTTTATATTATTATTGTTAGGTCGGCTGGATTATATTGTGACTCCCTAGACTCCTATATATAGAAAGGAGGTTTTGTCATTTGAATCATCGAAGAATTGTTCATTTATGTAATGTAGAGGAGGTTGCCCCCTCGAAGAGGCTGAATTATAAGGCGTTGATCTATCTTTTCTATCTTTTCTTGAGCTGGTTTCATAACATATCCATCCAAACATTTGTTTGCTATCTCAGTTTGCCCATCATATTGAGGATGATAAGATGAGCTATGAGCTAACTGAGTACCGAGACAATAAAATAATTCTCTCCAAAGATTTCCAGTGAAAATGCGATCTCTGCCACTTACAATAATCTTTGGGTTTCCATGTAGCTTTAGAATTGTTTGCACAAATGCAGTGGAAACTCTACTAGCTTTAAATGGACACGATAATGCACAAAAGTGTGCATAGCTAGTAAATCTGTCAACTACCACTATGATGACACTCTTTCCTTTGGACTTGGGTAAACTTGTAATAAAATCCATTGAAACCTCCTCCCAACGTTGGCTTGGAATGGATAAAGATTGTAATAGACCCGGGGTCTTAATTGTTTCAACTTTATTTTTTTGGCAAACCAAACATTTCACCACAAACTTTTGAATATCTGATTCAAGACCATCCCAAAAAAATTCCTTCTTAATCCTGTGGTAAGTTTTTAAAAATCGTGAGTGCCCTCCTAAGGGAGAAGTGTGCAATTCCATACGAATCTTTTGTTTGAGTTTGGAATTCTTACATAGGTATAAGTGATATTTCTACCATAGCGAATCATTTTTCTAGTTAACTGTATTAGATGTACTAGGATCTTGTTGTAACTTTTGAATGAGTGCCCACACTTCTTCGTCATTCTTCCATTCATCCCTTCCTTCATTTATCCAATCTGGCTAGATAATAGAAATGGTGCACGAAAATTCTTCCACATCCTCATCCTTTCTTGAGAGTGCATCTGCCACAACATTTTTCTTCCCTTTTTTGTAGATAATTTCAAAGTCATAACCCAACATCTTTGTGACCCATTTTTGTTTCTCTTCAGAGGATAATCTTTGTTCTAAAAGGTATTTAAGACTATCATGATCTGTTTTTACCTTGAAGTGTCTTCCCGTTAGGTAGGGTCACCATTTCTTAAATGCATGTACTATTTCAAACATTTCCTTCTCATAAATATCTTTGTGTAAATACTTTCCTTTGATTGGACAACTTTCAAAAGCTATGGGTCTTTCCTGTTGCATTAAAAGAACACCAATTCCATTTCCTAAAGCATCACATTCCACAATAAAGGTTTTTGTGATATCCGGCATAGCTAAGACTGGTGCTTGGCACATTGCTTCTTTAAGATGTGTTTTTCACATTATGGAGATCAAAAAATTTCTCCATTTGTAGTATCCATGTTCCAGGATCCTTGCCATCAAACTTCCTCATATCGATTTTTAAAACATGGTGGGTCTTCAATCCAAAATTAGAGTCTATGAAATCATGATTAACATTTATTTTTTTCTCATCATGAGTTTCCTTTACTACCCCTTCACCATTAGTAAATATTTCTTGTAGCAACTTATTCAAATTTATCTTCAATTCTTCCATGTTAGTGTCCATTCCATTCATCTTAGCATCCATTCCATTCATCCTAGCTTCTATTCGATCCATATTATCTTCCATGCCATTCATATTGGCTTGAGTTACCTTTTGTGAGAGTGAAATTTGTTGTACTTGGTCTTGTAATTTTGATATATCATGTTACATTTCTTCCTCTTCTTCATGAGTCATGCTAGAGCTTCCAGGCTGCTTACTAGGTGTTTCCATTTTATTTCTTTAGGGAATCAATTAATGCCAATAATTATTCACTATTCCCTTTGAATTCCTTCAAACTAATTTTTCAAATCAATCTTATGTAAAATTGAAAGAAAACTACACATCGGTTTTTCACCTTGTAAGAGCTCGATATTGAATCTATTGTATCTTTGTAACTGTGGATCATGAATATCTGAAATCACATCCCATAGTACCCCTTTCAGTCCTCTTTCTAACCCCACAGGTAAGATCAGTGTTGGATTCTCCGAGGAAGAGTTATGCCAAGTCTCCCATCATGACTTGATTATAGACTAGTTCAGTAGAGCAAACTTGTACGAACTACCACATGTCATTGTTCAACCTTAGTACCTAAAACTGATATACAGGAAACTATAGGTCATCCTCTTTTTGAAACTTCTTATGGAATTTAAATTTTATTCTCAGAACAAAATTTATGGCTATTTTCCCTAGGTCACTTGTTTGGAATGTAATTCGGGGGTCTAAACAAACATTAAATTCCTCAGATCATATCTCGGAAAATATAGTGAGACAAGCTCTGTAATTCAGAATCAAATTTTAGAATGATTTAGGCTCAAATGGGTTTTTTTTTAGCTTTTGAAACATCCTAGAAAACAAGTTATAGAGAAAATTCCATGATGACGTGTTTGGAGTAGCAAAACCCTAGAATCTAAAGCTCTGATACCAAATGTTATGAAACCAATTGACAAAACGATAGAAAATATAGATCAACGTTAGAATTCAGCCTCTTCAAGAGGGTAACCTCCTTTACATTACAAAAATGAACAATTACTGGATGATACAAATGACTAAACCTCCGTTCTATATGTAGAAGTCTAAGGGGTCACAATATAATCAATCTGACATAACAGTAATAACATAAGGGCACAACAATAACATTAATGAGTTTCTATGGGGCACGCTAATAAGAATATTGGACAATAGGGGCACATTAATAAAAATAAGGGCTACAATGACAATAGTAATGGGGGAATCATTAGTATTATAGGGACCTAACATTCTCTTCCTTCAATGAAGTGAAATAGAGGATCTGTTCTGCCTATGTAGAATGCCCTCCTTCTTCATCCAAACCTTCTTTGGCTGAGTCCAGACAACAACATTACTTACTTTCTTGCTTATTTTCGCATGTTTAGGTCTTCTCTTTACTAGGCATGTCTGAAGGGTGCTTCTCCTTCAACTCCTCTTTCTTCACCCAAACCTTTGTGTTGAAATTTTGCTTTATGTGCCGAGGAGGATTGATTGAGTGACTTCTTCCTTTTGTCTTCAAACATTGAGTTGCTAAGTTTGCATGACAATTCTGAGATGCATGTCTTGTCTTATCATAACTACAGCGCGCTGCCTTATGCTCAACTTTGCAGCTATTGTAGCAATCAACATGATATAGGAGTGCGACAAAAGTATTGCTATGCTTAGCAACATTATTGTTAAATATGCTACAACTGACATCATGATTTTTCCTAGCCACTTTGTGCATTGTTTGGTTGTTGCTACCCAATACATTTTATTTTCTTGCATGTCATATAAAATCCATGGATTTATCTCCAAAATATTTGCAGGAAAAACAATAAACATGAAAATGATTTTGATAACTGAAGATGCCTTTTCTTTGAGAGGTTTGTCCTTTAGGGGGAAAGGACCTTTGTTGGTTCTTAATGTGCCTTCCATGGTAGTTTCATTATTTCCTTTCATTCTTCCTTTTTGTCATTTAGCTCTTTTCCACTACTCTCCTTGTTCTTGTATCTTACCATTCTGTTGTTAATTTTCTTCTCTTGCTACTACTACTTTCTTTTATTAATGTTGGAATTGATCGTTATCTCATCCTGGTTACCTTATCCTTCCAAATTTTCCTTTTCGAGGGTTGAAACTTCATTTAAGCCCAAGCTAGCCTCGATGAAGTGAGTGCTTTTCTTGCTAAGAATTCCATTTAAAATCTTGGAGCCATTTTTAATATTTGATATTGAGACAATTGATGATTATCCTCTTTAAAATTGTGTATCAATGAGACTACAACTTGTACTCTCTCACAAAGAGATTATCTTTTATTCAGTTGATTAGTCATCATCTCATTCATATTTCTAACGTATTCTTACTGAGCATTTAAATATATAGTTATTTTGCTAAACTCATCATTCTAAAGCTCATAATTATGCAACTTCTCTTGTTTCTTGAGATTTTTCTCTGATAGGTTATTGATCTCTTTTGGAGTAGAATTCAACTTCATTCTAAAGTATATCCTTTCATCTAAATATTTTTCCTCGCTGTCAAAGGTTCTAGATGAGGAAGCATAGAGATCTACATTCCTCTTTGTGTCTCTAGAATCTTCCATAGGTCTAAGAAGTACTCCTTCTTCATAACTATAGAGAATGCATTCATTTTCACCTATAGATAAGTGGTCATGGGATATTTCTTTGTTCTCACCTTGAGACATTGTTCTCTCCTCCTGAGAGGTATATTCTTCTTCTATTTCTATTAAGATAGGTTTACCTTATCCACTAATACTAGATAAACACTGATCCCTTTATTTTAATAATGAGCATGCACTACTAGGAGATAAATGAAATATTTCTTTACAACTATCACGAAACAATAACATGCCTTCTGAGTGGCCTGTCATTTCTTCTAATTATTCATCATCCTATCTAGAGTGATGAGAAAAAACTTTCTCATTGGAAGAAATATTTTCAATATTTTGAGCATCTTTCCTTTGAGATATATTCTTCTTATTCTTCCTTCTCTACTTATCACCAACAACTACATGTTATGGTTAACTATTTGAGTAGAAAGGTTGTTTGGCCTTCTTGAGCCTTGCAACCATCACCTCCATCTATACATCACAACTTGTCCAACATTTCCATGGATATCTTGCAATGTCCTACTTTATCAACATCTGGCTTTGATATCCCTTTCATGATAATCTATTTTGCTTCTACATTAAACTCATTCTTCTCTTCATATTCTGGAGACAACCAAATATCTTCATTGATGACCATTAAACAAGCACACATTCTAATCCTCGAGAGCTCACATTCTTATCCATTCAAGTATGGTACTCCCTCGAGTGTTAGCCAAACTTGATTAGCTATTGTTTACCTTTGATCTTCCCTCGAGTGGCTAAGTTGTTCTTAAAGCAACCAATCCCTCATACCAATTGTTAGAAACAATGTTTAATATAGGCGGGGTGAATCAACATTAAGGATAATTTAAAATTTTATTCCAATTTTCATTCAACATTCAACTTGGAATTCTCTAAGTGACCAACCATTAACAAATCATAGAAGCAACCATATGAATCAATAGAAGCACATACATCATGAGTCGTAAACACACATGACACAAGAGATTAATGTGGAAATACTTCTGGGAGAAATTCCACCAAATATTCTTTCTTATTTGATGTAAATAAGAGAACCTACTCCATTACATCATTGTATTATTATGACACACAACTGACAAGAAGAACCAACTCCCTTTTTCTTTTTTCTATCGCCTACTTGGAGGAAGCATCAAGTCCCTAGTTTTGTAGAAAATTGATCAACTTACCAGAAGAGCCAACTAAAGCACCAACATCATGGATTTGTTGCAAACACCAACTTCCCGGAGGAACCAACCCCTAATATTTCTCTATATAACAATTGAGATGGAAGCACTAACTTCCTGTATGTAGGCTCTAGCCCACACTCAATAAGGAACTTACTTCTCACTACAATTGACAGCCACTCTACCTATTTTCAGTTCTTTGTTCTCCTCTTCCCTTGGGCCCCTGTTCTGCTCAACAACATTCATTCATACTCAGTTTATGCAATGGTTTTTTGTCTTCTCACTCTACAACAACAAACTCTTCTCATCCCTCTACACTTAGGAGCATATACTTAGCACTCGACCCCTTCTATTTGACAAGCTTTCTCATCCTCCTACAATAGCATAGGAACACTCTCAGCCTCAATATGAATCACAGTGAAACCCATCCCTCTCTTAGAAACACTTATCTTAGAGCTCTCCACTCAGATCACTTGCAACAATGTTTCTTTCCCCTAAACTACCCAACTACAATCCTAGGTTTTGTTGCTTGGTTGTACACAGAACAAGTTGCCTCTACTGTAATTTAATTGGTCAGTAGTGTACTCGCACATGACTTCCCATATTGTATGAAAATGTAATTCCGCATGACTATTCATGTTTCTGTTACATCTAGTTAATTTCTTACTACAACTCCAGTAACTCAAAGAATGGGCACCTAAGAATTTCTCCATGTTGAAAATTAATTCAATGTCAAATTTATGTGCTCTACCAAGGATTTCCATTCTTTTTAATTTCCCATGGATTTGATATTGTACTTCAACATGGCCTCTCTATCCTATGGTCAAATATCCATTTTTCCTTAGGCCAATTTTCTCATTTAATTCATCTTGGCATGCAAGGAAGATAAGAGGTGGAAAACTATGTTCAGACAATGCTCCATTAATACATTATGTACATCGTGGTCCTTTCTATCTTGCATCAAAGCTCTAGGGATTTTCCATTAACCTAAAAGACAATTTTAGCTACCGACTCATTCATCCAAGGTCCTAAGAACTTTAATATAGACCCACAGGGCTTGCAAAAACTTTATAATCAACTTATGATGAATAACCAATTTATTGTACCTACCAATTATGGTACATAGTGGCAAAGATCTACTGGTGTGTTCCATGCTCCATTAAACCATATGCCCACAATGATTTTTCTATAGACAAAAGGCCTAAAACACATGAAACCCTAACAAAACCAACTCTTAGGTGCGCTTACCATAATTTAACGAAGTTGTCAATTGTCAGGAAAAACCTTGTCTCCTGACTCTATTATCCTTGTTGTATCTCCAATGCACCTTTATAAACCTCATGGGTGAAGCATGTGTGACTCTATGTCATATGGGACCCCCCCCCACTATGTGCACTCAAAAATTAAAGGCCCCATCATGATGAGCTGTCTTACCAACGTGTCCAAATGTTTATATATTTTTAAATATATGCCCCTAGTCATAGTTGTTGCATGTGCCTTCATTCTAGCACTAATCTCATAGCCCTTAAACCTGACTAATTTGTTTTGAATACTTTTAAAATTTCTACTATCCTACCATCGGGTTGAGTTGTTTCGTGGAACTTTCATACCTCAATATTATTGGTTTCCAACTAGCACAAAACCTTGTCATCCATATTCCTATTACCTACAACTTCTACTCTACACTTCCTTAAAAGAACATGGGATCTAACCAATGGGATGATGGGTCCCATGGAGGCCTCCCAATCTTTATTCATGCGTGTTGTTGCTCCAAGTCATCCCACTCAATATCCTTGTGATCCTTGTCATTTCATGAGGATTCACCCATCAAAGTAATGTTGCGAGGATAAGATTTGTGATGGAATCCGCCACTAGCCAAAGAAAATTCTCTACCACTACTCCATGTTCCTACATCTTTCGATCTCTCCTTTAGCACCTTTGCTTTCAACTCTTCTGCATTTTGAAAAAATTTCCAAAATAACCATGGTCTAAAGGGTCCAACCATTTATCACTACACCTTTGAATTTGGGGAACCTAACATTTGACTGGAAAATAGTTGTGATCGAGGAGATCATTTGTGCACTTCAATATTTTGTTGGAAATATGTTTCTGAGCATAATTGAACTATGTCATTTCAAATAGAGTATGAGATAATATCTTGAGGCATAAATTCCTTCAAATCCTATTGCTTCCAACCATCATAGTCATCATATTATGAATTCTCCAATATGCCTACTACTATGATGATTCTCTACAAGATAGTGTTGCAACCATGGGCTCCCCCTGAGTTTGCCACTCCATCCAAATTAATGTTGGCCTAGTTTTCACCGTAGCTAGCATAGTGGACATTAATGAACACCTGGTTAACATGAATGCCACCAAATTTATTGTCACTAGCTAGCAGAAAATGCCAACTATCCAACACATATCCCCCATGCATGTTTGCATTAGTGCCAACACACTTGCTATCACTATCCATCTAGACAATGCCAACTATCCAACACTAAGAGACCTAAAATATAATCATGTCTAAGGGCACCTTATTTCCTTATTTTCTCTCCTTATGTGCACTGATATTTGGGAGGCTAATATGTCACTTAGTTCCCAAAATAAGCTCTTAAATTATACTTATAGTTTAAGTTTCATCATATTTACATAACAATTACCCCCTCTTGTTCTCATATCCTACTATTTGTGTATTTCATGATCACTTTCTTATGGATTTTCAATTCCTCTTTTGTTTTCTTATTTCGTGACATTGTATTAGCTATCTAGGAACCCTTGTGTCTTTGCATTAAATTGATTCTTGAGAAATTTGGGCCTTCACACATATTGTGGTACATATTCTCTTAATTATGTGCATATTAGCAAATTCTCACACTACAAAACTGCTAAATTTCTAATAGGAGCTTATTTGTTGCACATTCTCCTCCCAACTTGTTACTAGTCTCAATTCATGAATAAAACTTGTGGATGAAGGATAAATATGTCATATCAAATTTCTAATTGAGTAGTCACACAGTAGTACAAAATGGGAGATTAATGACTAGGTGACTAAAAAAAGTTAGTCACCACAATTACTTCAAATGAATTACTACTAAATTTGAGCAATTTTAAGTGACCCAACTAAAAACAACTAATTTAGTCTAGGGATAAAATATACAACTAGATAATAAGTGACCCAACTAAAAGAAACTAACTTTATTGACTAATTTAGTCAAGGACTAAAATGTATGAATAGATAATAAGTGAAAAAATAAAAAATGATTAACGTAAATGACTATTATACTCCAAGAATAAAAATATGACCAACTAAAAAGTACAACAGGTATATGAATTAGTCATTTATGTTTGTCATTTTTAATCGTGCCACTCTAGAAATGGAAAATTGCAGTTTAGATTCAAATGTGTTTCATCTCACTAAATTTGTAAGGGGTTCTCTGAATCCATCTGCAGTGTTAAAATTTAGAGACCCCTTTGTCTCTAAATCTGTCCGCTGTTAAAATTTAGGTAGGTAGATTCAACAACCCCCTTAAAGGGTTCCATAAATGCAACTATAATGCTAAAATTAGAATAGTTTTATACAACATAGAGTAAAAGTTTACAGTATATAATAGTTTTATACTCCCTTCAGAAGGAAGGAGAAGAAAGATAGTTTGAAATTGATATAGAAGTGTTTTAAGGGGTAATAGGAATTTGTTAGTCACATTTCAGAGAGACGACACACTATTTGTTGTTGGTTTTCTGTGGTGTTGTTAAATACCATGGTTTATTAGTGCAATAGATTCATAAAGACAATGATTTTATTAATTTGGATTCAAAGTATGTTGATGTAAACATGGTAGATTGCAAAACTAAAGAAAAAAATTAGGTGCAGTAAGGTGAGAGATATACTGGAGACTAAATTTGTAGGTATTGACTAAAATCATCTTCAATACCTATCTTCGCATTTTTTACGTCACATAGAATAAATTTGTGTAAATATTTCTTTTAGTCGCAAGTTTATGCGAGTCTTCAAATGACTCCATGACTAACCTATGGCTTGGGCAGTTGTGACTCAGGCGCATCTAAGCCATCAAAATCTGGATCACATCTAGGTTGGGCCACATGCAACATCCCTTAGCATGGATGGATTTTTTTCCCATGGAGTTTGAAATTGACAGCCTTTACACCACAAAGTGCCTTAACAAAAAATATTTTCATCCTCGAGTCTACACATCATAAACAACTCTATGAACATATTTTTTTTTCCTATGCAAAGACTAAGCTATATTATATTAAAAAGAAGAAAAAAATATGTACAAGAGGTTTAACCCCTGAGAGTGCCATTGATGATTGCAACTCTCTTTCAGACTAATGTCAAAATTAACAGTTCCACTAAGGTTGATGCCCCTTACAAAAGTTGTATCATAGAGTGGAAAATTCATAAGCAAAATGTATCATAAGAACTGCCTGCATGCTGGAGAAAGCCAAAGATAGAGAAAATTTGTTTGCTGGAGGGTGCTCCAGAAACCAAAACGCCACGCCCAGAACCAAACCAATAGACACGCAACCAACTGAAACCACAACCAACCGAACATGCAACCAAACATTGCCGAACACGCAACCAACCGAAACCTAACAAGCATCAACCAAAAACGAACATACCTCCAAAAAAGAGCAAGAGAAAACAGATTACTTGACATTTTTAGAGCTTTGCCCATTGTACTCGTCCAGGGGTTCCCATGAAATCTCCATACCTTCTGGAACGTCTTCCAATTTCATGCCCGGCGGCAGCTTGGGGTACAATGTGTTGGCATAGTAGAAATCCGGCATCTTGTGCGGGCCTTGATTCTGTGGCGAGGATGGCTTGGATTCTGCCCTTTCCTGAGAAAACTTAGCCTGTTCTTGTGCTGACTCAGGCCCTTTCAAATCTTGCATGCTTCCAATTTCCACCAGAACCTCGGCCTGCTCTTCTGTAGGGGCGGGAGAGCTCTCTTCCACAAGTTTGCTTTGCGAAGATGGGGAGTATGAACTGTCCTTCCTCCCCCTGCTTGGCGAGGAATTGTTGGAGTGTAAGGGCGATTGTTCCTTCGAGGGGTCTTCCTCCGCATCTTCCTCCTCAAAGATGACTGTAATCAGAGCAGAAATGAAAGGCTTGTCGGTTCGACGGCGGTAATGAAACCTGGGAGATTGAACCGTATTGCTTATGAATTTCCCTGAATCCTCCGATCTATTCGAGGATGGAGAAGCACAAGCGAGAGGAGAGACTCTACGGGGGCTGGGAGTTCCTCGCCCTCTAGCACCACCTCTTTGTCCATGGTGACGCCCCCGTCGAGGAGTGGCTCTGTACCGAGGTGCCATGGTAATTCTCTTGGCTGCAGCTAGGAATCTTACGGACAAAGGTTGCCCAGAGACCAAATGTAACCCAGTTGCCTTCTGGAGTGAGCCCCGAGCAATCCCAAGGATGAGATTGCTGGATTCTTCAACCAGAAAATCAATGTCACCACAGAGTCGCAGCACCCCTGAGCGCGTCTCTCTGTCAATTCTTTCAAACACTTGCAGAGGGGCTGAAATCATAGGCACTTGACTAAAGACAAGCCTGAAAACAAACCTTTCGCATTCAGCATGCAGCCTGAACTGAACCGGGTCGAATATTTTCGAATCGTCCTGCGCCATCCTATTATCGCTTCTGCTCATACCTTGGTTCGGACGCAGCATTGAAGTGCCTTGAATGCTCTTCATTCTTGATGGCTTACAATGAATGCTCTGCATTCTTAATGCCCTTTCGAGGATCGAAACAGCTGCCCGCTGTCCTCTCCGCGTGGCAGCCTATTAACACTCTTAATTGCAATTCAGACACCCGCATCCGGGTAACTCTATGAACATATTAATTTCATTGTTATTTCTCATTTTTTTCCAAAACTTTAATTTTATAATGTTTTAGATATGTGTAAATATTAATTCAATTGTATTTTTGGTTATATTCTCAATACTTAAATTTTATCTATTTTTTTTAAACAGTCAAAAAACCTATGATAACTCAGTTTCCAAACCAATAAATGGGCAACCATCACTAATTGATATCTGCTACCATAGGTTGGCTCATCATTGTTATTTCGGGAAAGCCATGCCAGATGTAATTACCCACAGGTGGTCTGTAAGGGGGCATTATTTCACTCATTCCAAATTCCTTTAGGTCTTGGTTTGTTAACTTGTTTCCTCACATCTGAAGAAAATGATCTCTAAGCCAAGAAAAAACAGTTTTAGGACATACTCCAAGGCTAAAATGTTATCCATTCTTATATTAGTTATATTTTCTTTGAGACTAAATATGTGTGAATTAAAAAAAAAAAAATTTAATTGATTTATATTCCATTTATCATATTTTAAAAGTTAGATAAATTATATCGATGGTTTTGAATTTACAAAATAGAAAACATAGTTAACATGATATGGAAGATAACTACCGATTTGAAAGCCATATAAAAAAAATAACACCATCCCTCCACAATTAATTATCTTCCGTGAAAACATACTCATTCTTAGGATACCAAATGTGTAAATTTTTCATTAATGGTATTCTATACCTAATGGCCCAGCTCCAACTCACGTAAAATACATATAAATTCTCGGAGTGGCCTCAGAAGAGCCAGGGTCATTGACTTCTAAGGAACTCACTACAATTTCAGATTTCAGGGAGTCACAAATTTCGAATTTAGAGCTTTCCCTATGTTACAGGAGACATTCACATTTTTTTTGGATTCTATTTCAAACAAAATTCCTTAGAAATGGAGGGTATCTGTATCCAAAATATTTGCATCGAAGGTTTCTAGTTTCTTAATTTCGTATGACAGGGCTCTCGTGATTACATCACCTTACATCCAATTGCATCCTTTCAACCTGAAGGTCACTGCATATTAGAATATGGAAAATCGTACAAAGCCATGCATGGGGCCAAAATGGCCACTTCTGGTGGGCCAGAGGAAATATTAGATGGAATGGTGTGTACCCTTCCATACCTTACTCCTTCAAATTTTCGTTTTTTAAAATTTTTGAGGGGAAGGGGAGCTCAGATAAAGCTGTGCTATAACGATGAAAATAACGTCAATACATGTGTCTTTTCCATAATCACATATGGTTTTTTCACACCTGTAATGACCCCAATATATTTAAAACCATGACTTATTTTGATTTTGCAAAATCCAAAAATTTTATGTTTGTCTAATCCTTTTTATGGTTGAATTCTATAGTCACCGTCAGAACACTTTCTGTTGTAGTTGGTTATATAAATTATTTTAGTGTTTGATTTAAACTCAAGACACATTAGAACTAGCGTGAACAAATTAGGTAGTACAAGAATATTATTTTCACAGGTGAGATGTTTGTTAAAGGGTGAATATTTAAACACATGCACTTTCATTCGGATAAGTTTTTGTAATAGGGTGTACTATTCTGTGAAAAATACCTAAGGCTTACATGATTATATCATGTCCCAACCACTTAATGATGCGTCTCATGTTGAACTTGAAGGGAAAATTGAATATCACAAGCAATTTTTATCAGCTGATTTATTGTAGTAGGGATTACTCTTGTATCCAAATCTCGAAATACATGTATCTAATTCTCTAAAGATGTTAATTGTCAAGTTCACTGTAATGTTTCTCAATTTATGCATTTTTTTGTATGTATGACTAGGATTTTCCAAAAATTTCCATCGTATCTTATTGGTATAATATTATTTGTAGAAAGGCATTATTTCTTCAATAAGAGGATGTTAGGACTAAGGTAAAAAGTTAAAACCTCTAAAAATATTCATGTATCATTGATGGTTGAAGAATTTTTCTATTGGAATTCTCTAGCTACGATTGCTCATTCATAGTTTGAAGTTTTTTTAACTAATAAAGTAAGTTAAGCGTGGTATGTTCTCATTCCTTGATTTCATGGTGAAATTATATTTGAAGATATGATATGTTGTTAGTTGATCTTTGATGTACCTATTCTAAATTATGCAAATTTTTCTTCATAAAAAGCTTTCCTTGACAATTTTTTACAAATAGTTAGAGTGCAATCATTTCATCAAACACTTGGTGTGCACAGTAAGGGAAATACTACAACAAGAGGAAATAAAAGACAATCATTAATTTTATGACTTAATTCAAAGAGCTATTACAATATAGGAAGATCAAGGAAATTAGAGGTTCACTTGCTGGCAACTTTTGACCAATGTTGGCCCACTCCTATAGATTGGTATAAACTCATAAAGAAGGCACAAAATATTAGCCTCCTTCAGAAATTATGATTCCTTTAATGATGATACTTAGTACAAATAATTTGAACCCAAATTTCTCAAGGAAACATGCATATCATCCCAGCTTCATAATATAATTATTGATCTCCAAAATTTCCTCTTGAAAACACCGATATATGGTTCCAAATCTAAGAATAATCACCCCTAAGATCTCAACCCTCCCTCAAAAATATATTATGAACATATTAATGATGAACTCGACCAAGAGTATGACCCTCATCTCAGGTTCTCTCATCTTGTTTAAGGCTTCCTGTTCAAACCCATCAATCACACTTAGAAAACGATGGTATTTAGCCCCTTTGGTATAAGATCCTCGACCCCCTTACAAGTGTGATATGGTCTGCTAACTTGGTAACAATAGTGCTCAAAATACAAATGCTCTAGTCTGCCAAGTAATAAAAATAGTTCCCAGAACATGCAATATAATCTTCCTTGCCAATCTCATAATGGTAACGTCTAAAATTATAAGAGATTATGCCCTTCCAACAATGTATATCACAACAAGAAGGTGCGAGTTTCTTGGCCTTTATCGCAATGGAAGCACCAACAAATGCAATAAAATAACTTGGCCTCCATGAATATATAGAACTACTAGAGTAGCTTGGCCTTTTCGGGAATAGAGAGATTGACACTTGCAAATTATACAAACCCTCTATAAAAGAATTGTGTGGTACTTGAATATCATTCGCAATTCCAAACCAGATAAGAAAACAAATCACCGTCTGCAATGGACCAACTAAGGTGGCATATGGAATCCACCAAAATTGGTAAGGTACAAGATATAGTGGCAGAGATTGCCCATCGAAACTAGCTGAGGATCTTTCCTGAAAGCCTCTTGTAGGAACTCGCTTTATCTTGAACCAAAACACAACGAAAATTTACGAGATATAGAATGATTCAAAATGGCCTTCATTCTAGCCTTTAAAATATTTTGTTAGATCTTCTATAAATTTCTTTTTTCTTATTTATTGATTAATTCACTTATCCCCTCCATATAACTTTTTCTCCTTTTATTACTATTAGTAATTTTTCCTTGTTTTATTAGTAATAATTTTCTCCTTTTATTACAATAATAATATCAAAGTCAGTTGGGAGAAAACTCCTTTTCTCCCATTAATAATTTCCATTTTTCTAGCCTAAAGGAAACAATTTAGGGTATTGGAAAGATATTATACTAGTGGAAAGATATCACCATGCTCAGGGGATTCAGGACATCCCAATCCTCCCACCTAATATTGCTTTTCATCAAGTAATGACATCACCAATCACAACTTCACGAACTAACTTAGACAAAATTTAACACTTGGATCCTAGATATTGAACTAAGTCACTCCATGCCCAAGTTGACCTCTTCATTACTTTGTTCGAGAAAAGTTCTCTCCCTACTTCATGACCCAGGTAGTATGCCTACTTCCACTAGCAATATTCTGAAATTTCAAATGTAGATCATAGTCATGGTTCACTAACTTTTCATAGAGTATGTTTGGAAGTGCCATTATCTTAGCTACTCATAGTTGTTGTCCATGCATATGATACATCTTTGTGATAACCTCGAATGGAGGGAGTTGTACTACTGTGCTACGCTTTTCATTAGAAATAGAAAATTGTAATTTGTCTACATTCATATATTCCACTTCTTTTCTTGCCACTTTGCTATTTCCTAATACTCCAAGGTTGGACTTAATAGGATCCATTTCTTCATTGTCTGATGGTTTCCCACTGTAATAAATATAGACATAACCAATCTAGGATAAATTAGATTTCTTACTCTTGATTTTTTTTTTTTTATGTATTGAACTTTCGACCCTAGGGCCAATAGTGCCATCAATATTCTGTACAGGCAGGTTGTCAATGCTTATAGGGTTTTATGAGAGGGAGGAGGCATTATTCCCTAGTGTATTATGAGGTGAATCAAAATGGAAAGAGTATTACCTGCACTAAAACAAATTTCCTATGGCCAATATTGTGCAGACAAAACAAATGCTATTGAAATCTTGAGCAACTTTGAGACACATGGTACATTTATGAAAAACCATCAAAAAATAGTTGTATGTATATAAGGATAGGTTTACTTTTTTACGTTATGAAGCAATTCATTAAAAACACAATGCTTGATCCTTGCATTACAAGGCATCCTAGCATTTCCTCTAAGCTTCTGATTCAGAAAATGTTTTTTTTTTACTCGATATTTGGATATGACTTCACATTATCAATCAATATACTATACTCATTGGAGAAATATTAGCGATCTAATCATTAGAGAAAACAAAATGATTTTTTCTAGAAATGCAAATGCTAGAATAACATTCTACATAAATCTAATCCAAGGAACTATTTTTGTTCCAACTCTATGTTTTGTACCATGTTATTTGTTTTTTTTTATTTTTCTTTGTTGCAATCTTATTTCTTACATTACTTTGTTTATTTATCAAATGAACTTTTTTTGTTCCAACTCTATGTTTTGTACCATGCTATTTCTTTTTTTTATTTTTCTTTCTTGCAATCTTATTTCTTACATTACTTTGTTGGTTTATCAGATTTGCAAAATCTATAACTTCTTAGGAAATATTACAAGTTGGTTATGTTGCAATTTTTGGTGACATTACTTTATAGTCATGGTTTACATTGTTTACAGTGTGAACGAATCCAATATATTTTTGTATTTAGATAGTTATTTCATACAAGATTGAAGCAAATATATAAATAAGTCATTGTCATAAAAAGTTGAAATAAGTTTCTACACCAAATATCCAAGGCTATGATATAACTTGTAAAACATATTGTGTTTATACATAGATTTGTAATCTAGAGTAGTCCAATATTCTTCTTGTTTTAACCCTTATGAGAATAATACATTACATCAGAAAATAGAAAAAATTGGCAGTGATTTCTTTATTAATTAACCATTTTCTTACATATTAATTGATTCATTTGTTCATGTTTTGCAATAAATCTTCTATTGATGTTCTA
The DNA here is from genome assembly GCA_000404065.3 of Pinus taeda. Classification (NCBI taxonomy): domain Eukaryota; kingdom Viridiplantae; phylum Streptophyta; class Pinopsida; order Pinales; family Pinaceae; genus Pinus; species Pinus taeda. The sequence continues at coordinate 67,129 of APFE031016004.1, read as the reverse complement.
ACAATATCTAGTTCATCTTCCATATGCCTAAGAATTTGTTGAAGTTCTAGTATGTTATCTATTAGCATTAAAATAAATTTGCTAATATTTAAGATGTCTTATACTAGCATTAAGATATATTTTCTCCCTTCATGTACCTCTTTCGGTGTGCCCATTCCATTTTTTCTTTCGGCCATTTCATCCCTATTAATAACAAATGAAAAAAACAATAAACAATTTATAAAGAAAAATATTCAAACACTTAACATTTTAGAAAAACAAAGCAAGTCAATTGCTTATAACCTACTAACCAGTGTAGAATAAATGAACATTAGCAAATTTATTTTACAGAAACAAGGCATATATATAATATGTTAAAGGCAATAAGTCATCTAAATCATGAATTGACATCTATGTTTTGAAGTGACATTTAGCTATTGTCAATTTTAATGATATCCATTAACCAATAATTATTATCAATGTGGATAGTACTGATCTACCTGTTACTTACCTAGAAAATACTAATGTAAATATTCTCATTTAAACTATATGTGTTTTACATAAATTCTAATTTAACATAGTCCAATTGACACAAGTATGTTTCATTATTAATCTGCCTTCCATGGTTTATAAATCGATATTGAGACACTATTTTATTAATATCATAAACCACATTCTATTTTCATTAATGAAAGCTCTTTTCCCAATAAATAAAAGTATTTTCCATAATTATTCATTGAAATAATGTGTATCTAACACATTTAATATGTAGATATGCCTTACTATCAGCCAAAGTATACTTTGCAATGTAGTTTCAGATCTTAGATGTCAATTTGCCACTTAAATACACTTTTTCCTATATCACATTATCTAAATATTAAATTAACTTTGTTCACTAAAATAAGTAAATTAGTTAATGGTTTACAAATTTTTATGGTTTCTATTACTTTTTGTTAAGCGAAAACCTAACATTCCAAAACTATTATAAGCCTTTTTGCACAACAAAAGCTTCGATTGTAAACTCTATAATAGTCTAACAAAACACTCATAATCTGAGAAATGTGTAGAATCACTGCGTTTCCAAAAAACATTGTTCTTTGAACATCACCACAAATCTATCGCTGGATAGGAATGTCCGTTTTCATGTTTCATTTTCATATTGTCACAACTTAATAGAAGTAAGTATGAAAATATTTAGTCAAAAATTAGCATTCAAGCTAAATTAAATCTTGCATCGAAGAAACAAAGTTAGGTCAATTTGCATAACTCTCACTTCATCCTCAACCTAGTGTATGCGTTAAGTGCTAGTGCATTGTTTATAGCTTCGAAATTGAAGGTTTACAACTAACTTCTCTGACTGATAGAAATGGAGCTCTACATTGCTCAACTGGAAATAACCCTTTTTAGGTGGGTGTGAGATTTCAATGATTGTGTCTCATTAATGTCGCCTTTTCCCCTTGCAACTAACATGGAAGAATATATAGTAATTATGTAATAAAATATGTTATAAATACTAATGTAATATTACAAAAATAATGAGCATCATATGCGATATTAAATTTTATAAATGAAACATTAGCTTCGAACTTTTTGAAAGGCAGACTCAACGGGCGCACATATGTTCGAAGAAAAAATATACCAAATGTTTTATTGAGGAATGTAGGCATTCATAGAATCAAAGATTGAAAGCTTCCTCTCCTCAATGGACTTCTTCCTTACTTCAGCACATTTTCTTAATTTCAGCAACATAACCATAAACAAAGTGTGTGCTTAATGATCCATTTTTTTCAAACTGCGCATAACCTTCACTCAATTCACTGTTAATATTCGAGAATACATAAATACGCATTACTGATAATTAAAATATTGCAAGAGAAAATATGTATTATTTAATACTAAAATATTAACCTTGAAATCCTTCAATGCAGAGTTTGAAGATACACACAATAAAAGATTCTAAGCTTCCTTGATAAAAAAAATATACAAAAGTCATAGGTAGGAAGTCCACAGATCCACACAATGAAAGTTGCAAATCATCCCCAACTTAATGAAATTCCTCCGCATTTTCAGACATGTCGTTAATCTCACTAGGATAACCATAAATAAAAGTGAACATTGATGTAGTTACAAGTTCTTTGTATCCCAAAACAATTGAACCTTTACTCAATTGATTGGTGATATTCAGGAATACGTGTTTATAACTAAAATATTTCCAACAGAAAATATGGATTATTGAATACTAAAATATTGGCAATAAACATGGAGGTGCTTGAAATCTTCCTCCACACAATTGACTTTATCTACATTTCTCAACATATGCTTAATTTCAGATAATTTTCCACAAAAGTGATCCATCATGCCATTACCAAATCACTTTCATTCACATTCTCTATACATTTCTTTGGGATAGCCACAATGCCACAGGGAAAACATATTATCTCGATGAAAATTTATGTGCTATTATAGTGGGTTCTGGTTGGTCTCTAGGAGGGTCCTTGTGATCTATAACCAGGAGTCTAAAACAACCTTATGTTTGCATGATGTAATTCTCTTGCTATTTTCATTTATTCTGTCCAATTTTCACATTTAATTTGGGAGATGGCAACATTCAGTGTGGTAAGGACATGAGTTTATGGATCTAAAAAAAAATCATTCTTTTAGGAGTTCAGAAGATTGAAATATCTAAATATTTAGTAGCTTGACATCAAATCGATATTCCGAAGATGAGTTTTAAATGGTGGCCCATACACGACATAGTATTCCCCATCTGCATATACATTGTGTAGAAGTTCAACGCAAATTTAACTCATTGTTTCAACTTTCGCACATTAATTTTTTGTATAATGATTCTATTTAAAATGTTCTATATTAATGTAATCAAATTAATTAAAAATTATACTAATGTTTCTTTACCATCAACCATAAGTAATATTATCAAGTTATTAATTAATATGGTTAAATGGAATCAACATAAGCATTAATCTTCTCTTTTGGAATAGTTACAGTCTTAAAACTTAGAGTTTTATTCTATCTGAACAATGTCATGTATCATAGCTACATGTATCCAAATGTCTCATGTTTTCCACCACCACACTATCCACACCCCATTTTCAACTCAAACCAAACAATGAATTCTAACTAGATGATTTGTGCAAAGAGTTTTACGTGGAGAAAATGTGCGGAGAAGAGGTCATGTGGATAAGGTTGTATGGTGGTGACTATGCAGATGAAGCTACCTGAAGCATTCTTGTGCAAAGGTGGTTGTGTGGAGGAAGTGTGCAGGAAAGTGGCTGTGTGGAAATCCTTTACTAAGCAAAGAGCATTATGTAGAGAGTTTTGTGAAGAGAGATTTTTTCTTTCATTGTGCATAGTTTTCTCCACACTCTACATAACCTTTACTCAATTAAATAGCTATAGTGCTAGAGGTAGGGACTATGTTGCATAGCATCTATAAGTCTTGTTAAATCTTGAAATTCGGTATAAAGTGTGTAGTGCCTCATTTTATTTTGACTTATTGTAACAATGAATTCAATAGATCTATTATTGTTTGAGGATATCAAAATTTGATAATCTTATTATTTTCACTATGTGATGACGAAAATTGCAATGCTTATTATTGATGATCATGATATATATTACTTCATGAGTATGTTATTATATTATTATATTTATTCTATTTGAAAATAAGTGCTCATGTGTAGAATTATATGACGATTAATCAATTATGAGTAGATATTTCTAAAAGTCTCTTGGATGTTGCAGGGAACTATGATGGCACATGAATGTGATATTTACTAAATGACTTAGGTTAGAATAATGAATAAATATTAATTTAAATTTTAAATGTCATTGCTGAATAAGTTTTATAGAGTACTTATCAATTTTATAGTCAATGCAACAAAATAGTTTCCACATGTTGAATGACTCACATATGAGCAATGGGGATATATGAAGGAATTCAAATTGTGCTTGAATAAGTGCAACAATGTCCATGATTCCACCTATAAACAATCCAATCATGAATTAGGTTGAAAAGTGCATAAAGTTTTAGCTTGAAGTTGCATGATGTTGTGAGGGTTCGATTCATGATTAAGTAACTCACGAGGTACAAATGATGGGTCTGTATTAAGGTGGATACCTTAATCCTCAATATACATTATTTTCTTAATATGGAAAATCTTAGAGTTAACCATTCTCTACATCATTGTTCCAATGTTCTCCTCCACTAATCACAAGTACTTGAAGGGAGAGAAATTTGGCACCTTACTAATTGCATGAGATAATTATTTAATGACACAATTGGCTTGGAATTGTTGGCGAGGAAATGAAAAAATAAAACAAAGCAAAACTAAATTGATAGAAACTTTAAAAGTTTAGGTAAAATGATGTATGCAGGTGAAGGTAAATTGTACTTGGGAAAAAAAGTAATTTTATTAAAAAAAATTCAAGCACTAAGGAAAAGATATAATAGTGCATTTGTAAAATGAATTTAAGTTAAATTAAAGAAATCATTTAATATAAATATTAAATGATGATATCATACAAGTAATAAATATTAAGTATATATCTTAAGCTACAGAGAATATATTCTGCATCAAACAAAGAATTGCATTGAAGTAATAACTAAAAGAAAAAATGTGTATAAGAAAAATATGTTATTTATTTAATTGAAAATTTTACTTTCATGATAATTCTCTATGGTTCATGAAAAATAATAAAATAATATTAACTAAAATATGGATTGAGAGAAAAACACAAGAAGTTATGGACATAAGACACATAGAAACCTAATTAGAATTAAATGAACTAAGAAGCACAATTTTTGAAGGAGAAAAGGAGATCAAGAAGAAATCTAAGAGTGATGTAAGAAAACATTTCATGGGTATGTAAAAATAGTCATTTTAACTAAAATAAAATAAAAAATGATTTTTTTAAACGTGAGTAAAAACTTGAAATATGGGAGGATTAATGATAAGGAAAATATAATTTAAGAAATTCCTGATTTTGGATGGAACGATAGGTTACATCAACAAAAATCACTATAAAAGGAGTGTTGACAGTGTTGGAAGTCTACCAACACAAGGCGATCTCCCAAGTGTGAAGTCATAATTAGGCCTAAAATCATTTAGGATAGGAGCCCCTTCCAATAAATTACCCCATCAACCATTAAATTTATCTTAAATATATCCCTTAGCTGAAATAAACAACATAAGAGAGTATACACACAACGTTTGAGATAAGAACGTAAGTGTGAATTGTGAAACACACAATTTCAATGTATATAAAGTAATTTCATAGATGAAAAAAACAAAGAGTGGGCTTTTAGAAGACAAGAGTATTATCTTAATAAAGACACACACACACGTGGAAAGAATTGTTAATTAATATGCAAAATGGTTCACAAAATAACAATGATATGAAAGCAAGTAAGGGCACACAATTCAAAGATGTGTACCAAACCTAACAAAATATTTTTTTTGCTTTAGTACATATGAACACAAAAATACATCACAGACATCAAATAATAGTGTTACAACATTAATGATACATCCATGAAAGTATGCCCCACTTCGACAATTTCAAAATATTAAGCGAAAGTTCCTAGATATATAACTAGAATGATGAATCGCTAGCCCCAATAGTGGAACATGAAGCCACCACTTGCTCCTAAAAAGAATGATCTTCTCTTGCAAGCTAAGATCAATAACCCAAGGCTAAAAGTATTTTTCTTGAGTTATGAGAATTTATTTATAACAAATGAGGCAACCTTTCACCTCCCATGTGACTTTTGAGATTCCATATGACTTTTGAAATCCTACATAACACTTGGACTTCCTAGTGACTCTTAACATTGCATGTTTGACCCTTGGGCTTCCAAACATTTTTCATCTTCTAGTTTTGGAAATACAAAATTACAGTTCACCAAAATTCTGGCAAGAAAACATGAAACAAAATAACACACTTATGTTCACACTTTAAGAAACTATAATTTGGCGATTGTGACATGAGACTTCATTATACTATTTCAATGCCAAGTTATTTTCTTTTCTTCTATGTCTTCACCTCTTCATGATATATATATAATGTACTTCATATTAACCCTCCAAAGTGTCTATATATAGTGTCATAGCCTTTCAAGTCATCTTTGGTTGCCATCTATATATCAGAATTCAAAATTCCTTTATCTCCTACAGGATGGTCCATTTGTGTCTGATTTCCACAATTATTATCTTGAAAACTCTTCTTATTGGCCCCCATGAACATCATCTGGCATGTTAATATGGTATTATCTACAAATGAAATTCACTCACGGAAAGAAAATATTTGTCCCAAAATCACATATTTTACCTTCTTTTCTCATGCAAAATGTTGACTGTGGTGGGGCAATTCCCAGGGACTTAGAGGGAGGCCTTTTTTGGTGTAGGAAACTGGTTAAGGATGTAATAGGTGGTAGTTTGGGTACTTGGAGTGCATAATGTTCCATGAAAATAGGGAGAGAGGAAAGCTTGGGTGCAGAGCATAGGTCTTGGAGACAGTGGTTAGATGTTTTAGGCCTAAATATGCATGATTTGCTATGACTGAGAAGGATCCTCTGGGTTGAGTGCAACTCACAATTGTAAGGATCAAGGGGTGACCTTATTGTTGACTAGTAGTGTGCAAATCTCTCATGAAGGAAAGGCTCATCAAGGCTTCTACAAAGGCCAAGTGTAATCAACAAGAGGTTGGGTGTTGTGGTCTAAGTATGTCCAATGTGCCTATGAAGAGATTTGTCCTCAAAATGGGTGAAGGGTGTAGGATTAGGTGACAAGAGTCTCACAATTGAAGCTTAGAAGTGCAAAATGCACTGATTTCTTACCTAAACATTGAATGTGTTCATAACTTATACTTGATGTGAGAACAAGGAAAAATCTAAAATTGACTAAGTATGAGCTAAATGGGACAAAAGAAAGAGAGTAAGATCATAAAAGGAAAACTTGAACATGATCACACATACATACATAATGAAACACATGACAAGGATATTCATAGTTCCCAAAACCAACATGTATACATTAAAATGATAATAAAAGGACATTAATCTCCAAGTGAGACAATTAGAGTGCAAGATTTTGCGATGAAAGTGTCGAAGGTAATCATAAAGTGTGCTAGGTCATGGGGGTGTGCTAGTACATGTTCTCATGATTGATAAGATCATTTAATGCAAAATAATTCACTAGATATTCCTTTAGAAGGTGTGTTGGAGCTACTTCTATCAAAAGATGACACTTCGAGCTTCCTTAGAACAGAACTCCAACAGATAGAAAATATCAAGAAACAAGCATGTAACAACATTAATAATCTTAAACGACGGACGAAACAATCATTAGGAACTAAAATGACAACATAATGACACATTAAAGAGTTAAATAAATCAAAATCAACACATCCAAGAGTGAAAGCTCAAATTGTGACTATTCAGGAACTTAACTGGAAGATGGTGCACTTGCAACAAAGAGGGTGGGACACTCCATGTGCACCAAGAGTGCATAGAACTCAAAAGAAAAAGAAAAATGTGAAATGATCTCTAGGATAGACTCTTTATATAGGTATATCACACATGAATTTAGGGTTAAGGTTTGTAAGTGCTCTTAGCGCATGTCAAAATACAAGACATAAGAGTGTAATCACTGCTACTAGGAAGTGTGATAACACTGACTTGGGACATTTTTTGTCGCTATCAACAACGAGTGTGCTCTGACTGTCACCAAGAAGTGCAGTAAGCCTTCTTGGGATAAGTGCACTATGAAGACATCATGAGTTAGGCATGTTAAAGAGAACTACTTCAACACTTATCCTTAAAAGAGAATACTTTAACACTTAGGAAACATTAACAAGTTTGAAATTATTGAATTGAAATGAAAGAGGGTGTAATCATAAGGGGGCTCTAAAATTTGAATGAGGGGGAATTTTTGGAGGGTGTTGTAGTATATACAACTCTTGGAAATTCATTGAAAGAACCCTGACTTCTTTTTTTTAGGTTTAACTTTATGCACGAAGTTAAGCCTTTTAGAAGTATTGTCTCATATTATATACTACCTTACCTTACCTACTTAGCTTGCTTATAGATATAGTATGTTTTTTCCCCTTACCAACTTAACACACTTCAAAAAACTAGTCAAGCTTCAATTGTTTTGATTGGGAAAAGGGTCATATAATTTCATGATTCTGAGAATGTCATAGTTTTAGTTTCATATTTGGTCTTTCTCCACTGCCATCAAGCTTGTTCAACACCCTAACAAAGTCACTTCAAGGAATGAAAATAATTTCTTCACTGTGAGCAAGCCTGTTTACTACCCTGAAAAATATGCTTGCTTCACCTCTCTACACATTAATCATTTCTCTTCTTTCACACTTTATTTATTTTATCTTACTATGTGCATTGACATTTGGTAGGAATTTATATAAACAAGGGAATAAGAGGGATCACAACTTATCTACAAGTATATATATATTATATTATATTATAATAGATAATATATATATGTATGTATACCTCTAAAATTAGTTTGCTTGCTTAAGTTTTTTCTTTCCTTTCCCTTCTCTACAAGACTAAGTAGGCACACTAAAACCAATCAATATAAATAATATATTCAAGGAATGAATGTCCTATTATAAATACTTCCATCATAGATTATCTAAAGCTTTCGTTTGGAGTGGGTTGTATTTTCCATATGAGCACCATAAACTCTTGAAGATATTTAGGCCCAAACAAAGAAATAGACCAAAAGTAAGCCAAACTTTTCAATTATCGTAGTGCCATTTTTTAAAACTTTTGTCACCTTTCCTGAGAGCCAAACAACAAATTTACCCATAAGATCTTATTTATGTACATCGATTGAGAAATGAACACATATGCAAGGAAAAAGTATAGGTGTAGGTAATGCAATGTAACGAAGAAGCAAATACCAACCCACGAGATAACTATTTATTTGAACAAGGGAATAAGAGGGATCCCAACTTATTTTAAAAGTAACAGAGGTTGTTCCTTGTTTTGTAGAGACTCTTATACATATACACACACACAGATATATATTATATATAATATAATATATATATATATATATATATATATATATATATATTAATATATATATATATATATATATATGTATATATGTATATTTATAATATATATATGATTATATATATAGATATAGAAATAGATATAGATATAGATATGTCTAAAATTAGTTTGCTTGCTTAAGTTTTTTCTTTCCTTTCCCTTCTCTAAAAGACTAAGTAGGTACCCTAAAACCAATCAATATAAACAATATATTCAAGGAATGAAGATCCTATTATAGATACTTGGATCATAGATTATCTAAAGCTTTCATTTTGAGTGGGTTTCATTTTCCATCTAAGCATCATAAAGTCTTAAAGATATTTAGGCCCAAACAAAGAAGGAGATCAATAGTAAGCCAAACTTTTCAATTTTCGTAGTGCCCTTGTTTAAAACTTTTGACACATTTCGTGAGAGCCAAACAAGAAATTTACGCACAAGATATTATCTATGTACATCGATTGATAAATGAACACATATGCAAGGAAACGGTATAGGTGTCAGTAATGCAATGTGACGAAGAAACAAATACCAACCCAAGATACAATAATGTAGAAAAGTTTATCAAATGACATGTAATGCAAGAAGAAGAGAAAATTCAAACTAAAAGATGCATAATTCCTATGCAAATAATGTAACAAGGTACAACTACTCTAATAAAGAAAGAAACACATCTAAACCTAAAGCCTAGTTTAATAAGAAAATAGCTTACAATCAAATGAGATAAAAGTTCCATAGCAACCATTTAAGTTTCTCGTTACCTAGAAGTAACAAAAGATAAGAAGTTAATACCAACACAGAAATATGTACATAAATAAACACGTTTACATGAACAACCTATAGAAGAAGTTGAAGGTGCTTCCTACATGCATAAATATGTGCTATAAATGCTTCCTTTAACCATTATATAATTTTACGTCATTAGAAATGTCGATGAAAATAAAAACCCTAAAAGAGTCCTACACAAGTACATCCATTCACATCTATTTTCTTAGTAAACATCAGGCAAGATTGGAACTTATTATTAACAATACAGCTTTCCAGATAAGATTCCTCTAGAAAATCAAAGATTCTATCATGATATTTGAAACAACCCATTTGAAAACACTGGAATTCTTGCAAACATGATATTTCAACCAATGCAATCAAATTATAGGGAGAATATTGTGGGGAGAATTTGACCTGATCTTGTCCAGAAACCTTGTCAAGGTTGTGAGGTCCTAACATAACCATAAGTAAAATCTAATGTTCCTCAAATTCTTGACAAGTATCTGAATGATGAGACGGTGGATCATAAAAACTTGTTAGGTCAATGAGATGAATAGGTGTAAGAAACAAAATATCATCAGATACACTGGTGGGAAATGATTCATTGAATGATAGCTATCAAAAGTAGTATTTTGATCAAATAAATGAGTTGACACATAAGATTCTCCATTTTTCAATGATAATGATGGATCAATTTGAGATATTTCAAGAGTCATTGACATCACGGGATCATCCTCCTCACATATTGATGACTGAAAATCATGGGTTCCTCTTCTCGAATGCAAAAATTCATTACCTTTTATCCAATAACGAATTAAATCAGCAAGACATAAATAATATAAGATTATTGTTCATACATTAGACCTAGAAAACCAATTAGGATGTAAGGGATAATGGGAAGATTCTCACAAAAGATTAAAAGCATGTGTAAAATATGATTCAATATTCATGTTAGATTAATAAATCAATTTTTCAACATAATGGTTTAGAGCTACTGAATGTCTCAAACAAATAATAACATTGAAAAGGATAAAATGTGCTAGAACAAAAATAATTAACTTCAAAACATGCACATGATAGATGAGGAGTTGATCATTCACAAAAGAGATTAGTAGGAAGAAATATTTCATTTGTTGATGATATTTGTCTTGATAATCAAAATAGTAGGTTTCAAATCTACGTACATGTGTGAAATATATGCACTTCAATCCTAGGATTGATATAGGAGGTTTTCATGAATATGAATTATGTGAACTAAAATCCATCATCATAAGAAACCTAATTTTGAAAATTAGGAAGAAAAACTTCAAAACATTGAAAATATTTCAAGAGTGAGCTCACATCCAATGAATTAATCTGAAGGGAAGAATCTGGAAAAAAATTTCTAACGTAACATAGTTCAGGGATCTTATAAGGATGTTGAGAACCTGACATAACCATTAGTGAAAGCTAAAGTGCTTCTACTCCTTGACAACTCCAAAAACATTCAAATGTTGGATGATTAAATTTTGAGAGAATGGTTAGATCAACATCTTCCTTTAGCATTAGGGGAATTTTTAGATCTAAAATGGGCCTCCTAAGGAAATTATAAAATAATAGTGGAAATAATAAAATAAGATTAGATTACATCATCAAATCTTAAAGGGAAAAAAGAAAAAGCTACTTTTTCAACTTGTATTCTCAAGTGATGTCCCTATGGTTTTATTCAAATTTCATGCCGGAACACTTGTTGGATGTAGAATTTGATTCCCCATCCAAGGAGTACCCATGTTGCATACTTTAGATGGACCCCACTACACAAAAATGAGAAATACATGAAAAACGTGATTGCAATCACGATTTTTCATGTATTTCTCATTTTTTTGTGTAGAAGGGTCCATCGAAAGTATGCAACATGGGTACTCCAAGGTTTAGGAATAAAATTTTTCATCCAACAATTACTCCCCCTTGAAATTTGAATAAAACCTTAGGAAGATAAGTTGAAAATACAAGTTGAAAAGCAAGTTTTATTATTTTATTCTTTTTTAGTCTTTTTACATTTTTACCCAAAAAAAGTGAATCATCCCCTATGGTTGACAGCATCATCTTGAATTCTATTGGTTCTTATAAATTTTATTTTGGTTGTACATTTTCCTTAGGACGCCTATTTTAGACCTCAAAATTCCCCTAATGATAGCTACCATTGGTTATTTAAGAAAAAAAACCATTATGAATTAGATGACAGTTATTGGAATTAATACCTTCATTAGAGGTTTTGACATAACCAAATAGATTGCCAAAGTCCTAAGATTATTCATGATTTATAACAAAATATGGATAGGTCAAAGAGGTTTAATGAACAACCTAAAGTATAAGATCAAGTCCAAACAAAGATGGAGATTGAATATTAATAATTTTAATGATTTCTTTTTTGTCATGGATGACCTTACCACCTTGTGTCACTTCAGAATTTGGCTGACCATATTGTAAACTCAAAGATAAATATTTCATCATCAATTATTTTGCGTCATGTGGTAGGACACAAGGGGTAGTAGGTTGAAGAAGGAATTGGCGTAAGAGATTCTTGTTTGATTACATGAGATCCTAGATATAAGCCTTGCATAACAAAGCCTTCTTGAGAAATAAAGAGATTGGTCATTATACCCAGGAATTTATCACCAAGCCTTTGTCTTGCTTAAGAGCTTTGGTTTGGTTTGACTGATTATAAAGAGAAAAATATCATTGATCAATAAAGAATGTAAGAACATTACCCTAAGATAGAGGAATTTGAAATATGGAAGAAAGATGGAATGTGTCTTCATTATTATACTCCTCTACTTGTGAGATATAACCATTTTGTATTGGATTGTTATTTGAACTAGAAAATTGAGAATCAAGATTGTTTGAAAAAATTATTGGTGTAGGATATTGGTTAAGCCAATCGGTGGGCTCCAGTATTGCAACAATAATGCTGCAACTCCTGGGACTCCCTTCTTTACTTTTATCAACCCGGTTGTTTGTAACAAACTTGGAAGTGACAGTGCTCTATGCACAAGTACTAGCTCTTGCCGCAGCTGTCACTTGGTCAGTGAGCTCAAGTCCGCTAGGGGCTTTAGCCAACTTCTATGAGTTCTCAGAAGAATCTTTTAAGCGATGGATGAAAGCTAACTCAAAGGAAGCTAATCTATTTGCGAAAAGAAACTGAAAGCCAGAAAGAAACGCAAACCCTAACAAACCCTAATTCTACCAGCTAGTCCTACTGATGAAAAAATGAGAATGAAAACTATTGAAAGAGGTTTCATTACTTCTATGAAGGTAAAATACATGTGTCTAGACTACCTTTGTCCTAAGAAAGCATCTTTTTGTATTTTTTTATAAAGTGTCGATTTTCACATACATATGCTTGAACTGTGCTTTACTGTGCAGGGGTGGATCAAGGAAGAGGGGTTCCTGGAAATGGTTGGAGAGGTTCAGAGAGGGTCTAAGGAGTTCCTAACACTCTTCCAGAGAGTTCCACAAGGTTTGGCTATCGGGAAACCTCACTTGTGAGCTTCTACAAGAAGTCTGCAGGGGTTCTACAGGATGTTTCAGAATTTCTACAGGAAGTTTTAGAATTTCTACATGATGTTTGGAAATCAGTTTTTAGGGGATAGATGAGTGAGGGAAGGTGCATAGATGGATCTGGCGGTACGATAGGGGTCTAAAAATGGCCTAAGGACTGGTGGTGGTTCGGTGAAGAGATGTAGAAGGCTGACTTGGCTTGAAGAAGGCTAAGGCAATGGTGGGTAAGGAGGTAAGGTTTCGTGGACAAAAAGGATAAATGGGGAACGCGAAACTTAGCTAAGAGATATAACAGGTGGCTTAGATGATACTTTGCGTGGATCAATGAATGAAGAAGATGCTCTGCATGGTGTACCTTGATCAAATCAACAAAGGCCTGCAAATGATCAAATCCTAAACTAGTCTAATCTAACCATCAACAACATAAATAAGCAGCAATTTTATTTGGGAAGAAAAACCTTGTACACTATCTATGCAAAGAAACATTTCAAATGTCCAAACCCATGACTAATCTCTACTAATAAAACAAGCACAGTAAAGATTGCATAAACAAGCAAACTAGTGTTTTTGTGAGGCAGCATTGTTTCCTCAATTCCAGTTGCAAATCCAATAAGGATGAGGTGGAACCAGGAGTGTGGTTGTCCCTTTTCTTGGAGGTTTTGTTGTTATTATCCTACCAAAACACCTAAACCAAAGTCATTCATAAACAGTGATCTATTCCAGCAACATAACAAAATCTACTTAAGAGAAATATGTTCAAATGCATAAAGGAAAACAATGATACGTAAAGGAAAACTAACAATACAGAAAGGAGGCCCTAGGCTCTCAGGTTGTGCCCAACCCTGAGAGCTTTGGCTCCTATGAAAAACTCATATTTGATAGGAAACCAAACTGCTTCTCATTATCCAAAAATAATCATAACAGTCATGCCAAAAATGGCTACAAAGGAACAAAATAGAGTTGCAGCACTGAGGTGCAAAGTACACATTAGTTTCAAAAAGTATTTTTACAAAGGCTGAGGCCTCAAAATTTATAGATCATGAGGGACCTAGCTGGCCTCCTCAATTTGTGGAACTCGGCTGTCAAACTGTGAGTTAAACAATCCCTTTCTAAATGCTCCTTGGTTGCCTTCTAAATTCATTCTGGTGGTATTTGGAGCTCGGAGTTGGGGGTGAGAATCCCGAGGAAGGGTCAATTAATGCCATAGGCAACCCCCCCTTCAAGTCCTCACCTCAGGCTTGGTTGCCTTATAGCTCATGATTTCTTTGACTTTGCTCCAATATATGTCAGAAACATGAAATAGGCACGTGTTAACCACCTAGGAAAAGTGACTTCCCTTATTCGTACCAAAGACATAAACATACTAAAAATAATGCATAAACTATAGAAGATGATGGATTTGAGCAAGAACTGAACAAGGAAAATTAGGCCAAATGAGCCCAACAAGTTACCAATTTTGGGGCTCATCATCACCCCTCGGACATCTATGGCCTAACACGGTCCCCTCAGTCATCAGGAACTCACATTCCTCAGGACTGAGGGACAGGTTCATCTCAATGCACTTGTTCAAAACTTTTCCCAGGTTGGACAAGGCTTCCTGGAAGTTAGACCTGTAAGGAGTAAAGTCATCCATATAGATTTCTACCGAATCATGGACCAACTCAGCAAAGATGCTTAATACATTCCTCTAGAAAGTGGCAGGGGCATTACATAGCCCAAAGGAAAGGACACGGTAGGAGAAGGTACCCCATGGACAAGTGAAAGTGGTCTTATCTTGGTCCTCTGGGCTGATTTGAATCTGGTTGTACCCGCTGAACCCATCTAGGAAACAAAAACCTCTTCCCTGCCAGACCATCCAACACTTGATCTATGAAAGGTAAAGGGATGTGGTCTTTCTTGGTGGCTTTGTTCAATTCTCTATAGTCCACACAGATTCTCCATTTCCCATTTTTCTTGGGCACCAACACTAGAGGGGAAACCCATTTGCTATCTGAGATGGGGTAGATGAATCCCGCATCCAACAATTTTTGCACTTCTTCTTTAACAATGTCTTTGAGGGCTGGATTCATCTTCCTCTGAGGTTGCCTGACTGGTTTACAATCCTCCTTGATGTAGATATGATGAGTACAGACTGAGGGATGGATTCCCTTCATTTCCTTGTAGCTCCAAGCAAAGGCCTCCAAATGGCGGGTCAAGAGGCTACATAGCTCCTTTTCCTGAGAGGGAGAGAGAGAGGAGCTTATCTTCAAAGTCTTCTCAGGGCCAAAGTCCACATTCTTAACTCTGGGGGTGGTCAGATTAGTGGCACCTAACTCCACTAAAGCATTGGCCTAGGTGCCTTCCATCAATTCTTCCAAGGATAGCTCGCTAGGAGGAGGATTTTGGATTAAGTTTTCAATCAAATCATCCTCAGTTGGAGGACCTCCCTTTCTGGATTCCACTGTGCATAATGGTTCAGAGTAGACCTCATCCTCTTCTTCTTCTTCCAACCAGAGGGGTAAGTCTTGTTCTAGCAGAGGTTGGGCAGGAGGGTATAGGACCAGTTGTTTGGACATAGGCCCATTTTTGATGGTCATGCTTCCAGCTCAACAGATGATGTAAGCATCTATAGTGGCCAGCCAAGGCCTTCCCAAAATGAGGGGATAACCTGTGAGTTTTGCCTTAGGCTGGAGGACAAAAAATTCTGCAGGGTATTCCCAGGAGTCAACAGAGACAAAGACATCCTCCACAATCCCTTCAGGAGTCACGGTGGAGTGGTCTGCCAATTGCAGCACTGTCGAGGTCTTCCTTAGGGAACACTGAAGATTGAGCTTAAGCATGGTGTCCCTGGTCATCACATTGATGGAAACCCCTAGATCAATCAGAGTGTGGGGTATAATGGTGCCATTGATGTGGACATCCACTACAGGGCTCCCAGGGTCCAAATACTTCGGACAGATTACTTTCCCCAACATGAGATCGGACAGTTGTCCTATGACATTGATGGTCGAGGCATCTTTCTTTCGCCTGCCTGATTGCCTGAAACACTTCTCTTTAATCAATTTGTTGCATATTGGTACATCTTTGATGGCTTGGAGAAGTGGAATTTTCACACACAAGTACTTGAGTTCTCCCAGAAGCTCATCCTCCTCTGGGTTGGGTTGTGTGGTCGCTATTAGTCACTCAGGAAAGGGTGGAATGGCTTGGGGTTCACTTTCCTATTTCTCTTCCTCCTCTTCTAAGGGAGGAGGTTGTCGTCCTGGAAGGACTTTCCCAGATCGCAAGTTGATCTCCTGGATCTCCACAGCATAGGTAGGGCATGTTGTCTCACTAGTATATAGCTGTTGGGCCTATCTGTTGTTAGGGTTTGGGATTGGTTGAGTAGGCATCTGGGGTTTTCTTGAGGAGTAGAAGTTAATGGTTGAGGTTGAGTTGGTGGTGGAGGAAAAATGGCGGGAGGAGTGTTGTATTGAGGCCTCCACCCCGGTCTAGGTGCATTCCACTGAGGTTGCAGCTGGGCATGAGAGTGAAATGACTGAGAAGGAGGTTGAGTTTGGTATGGGGATGGATATGACCATGGAGGAGGTGCGGACCAGGAAGGATGAGCAGGGGGACCCCAAGAAGGCATATGAGCAGGTTGGTTGGGGTGGTAATAAGCTTGGGATGACCCTTGGATTCCCTGCTGATAAGGTCTAGGTCCATGAGGCCTCCTTTGGTTGAGAAAGTAGAGAGGTTCAGTAGCCACCTCAGTCCGTAGGCATATGGCTTTAAATCCAGGCAAGGTAGGGCATTGGTTGGTGGGATGGTCTTCCTCACACACGAAACATACCTCTACTGAGTGCAATGGGCACTCATTCTTGGGGTGCTTCCTTATGCATCTAGGACAAAAAATTGCCAAATCCCTCTCAACTTCTTCTTTATTTTGCTAAATTCGGAAGGTATCAAGTTGCATGGCAATGGTTTGTCTCATTTCACTCTTAAGGTCTTCCATTTGGTTAGCAAACTCATGCTTGGAGGAAGAGATGCTAGCTGAGAGATGATTCCCCCTACCTCTCTTCCAGGCCGCCCTAGAATGTTTTCTAAACACGGTCTTTATGTCCTCATAAGGTAGTTGGTAGATATCTCCTCCAGCCAGTAGGTTAAGGGTGTCCAGAAGGTCTTCAGGGACTCCTCGGAGCAGAACCAACTTCAGAGATTCCGGGGCAAGTGTGCACCTGGCCCATTTGTAACTGAGTTGGAACCTTTCCTCATAGTCTTCCAAAGATTCATCACTGCCCATGGTCATCCGAAAGATTTCCCCCTTAGTTTCCTTGGACCTACAATAGTCTTTGTACTTGGCGTTGAAAGCTTGTTGCATTTAAGCGCAAGTGGTGATACTGTTTCCAGGTAACCCCATGAACCAGTGTAATGTTGCATCCTTGAGGGTAGAGGGAAAGAGTTTCAGCGTTTTCTCATCCTCAGCATAGTCATAAGTTTGACAAAGGACAACAAACTCAAACAGGAAGGTATCAGGGTCCTCAGTAGTCAGACCATGGAAATGAGGTAGCACAGAGGGACTTATGTTTTTCATTTTCATGTCTCCATTGGTCTCTCGGATGGGAAAGGTACCCTCTATTCTAACGTCTTCTCTTCTACCATTTCGGTTTTCAGCCATGGCTTCAGATCGAATGTTTCCTAACTCTTCTTCTGCTATATGATCTTCATATATCTCAGGAGGTTCACCTATAGGGTCTTCTGGCTCACTGTCACCAGAGAAAAGAGAAGGTTGACTTAGTGATGTGGTGGGGGTGTTGGGTAAGAATTTTCCGGTTTTATCTCTATTCCTATGAGGCATGAAATGGAAAGACTTTTTCTTTTCTTTTCTTGTATTTTTTTGTACCTACAAGACAAAAATAGATTGAACTGCAACTAACTATCTTACTAAAAGGAAAATGCAGAATTGAAATGAAAGTAGGAAAGGACTAATCTATTTTGCAGAATTTAAATGCAGAATTGAAATGCTAATCTGTGAAAGCAGAATTGAAATTCTAATCTATGCTTGCAGAATTGAAATTGCTCAATTGAAATTCTAATCTATGAAAGCAGGAAATGTTTGTTCTACTTTTGTGGAAATGAAATTGCAGAATGGAAATGAAATAAACTACTTAGGAGAAGGTTGTAGTGAGAAAGAAGAAGAAAAGCAACAATCACCAATACTCTGATGCTTCCCCGACAATGGTGCCAAAAAGATGGTGGGCTCTAGTATTGCAGCAATAATGTTGCAAATCCTGGGACTCCCTTCTTTACTTTTATCAACTCGGTTGTTCGTAACAAACTTGGAAGTGACGGTGTTGTATGCACAAGCACTAGCTCTTGCCGTAGTTGTCACTTGGTCAGCCGGCACAAGTCCCCTAGGGGCTTTAGCCAACTTCTATGAGTTCTCAGAAGAAGCTTTTAAGTGATTGGTGAAAGCTAACTCAAAGGAAGCTAATCTATTTGCGAAAAGAAACTGAAAGCCAGAAAGAAACGCAAACCCTAGGAAACCCTAATTCTACCAGCTAGTCCTACTGACGCAAAAATGAGAATGCAAACTACTGAAAGAGGTGTCATTACTTCTATGAAGGTAAAATACATGTGTCTAGACTACCTTTGTCCTAAGAAAGCATATTTTTGTATTTTTTGATTAAGTGTCGATTTTGACATGCATATGCTTGAACTATGCTTTATTGTGCAGGGGTGGATCAAGGAAGAGGGGTGCTTGGAAATGGTTGTAGAGGTTCAGAGAGGGTCTAAGGAGTCCCTAACACTCTTCCAAAGAGTTCCACAAGGTTTGGCTATCATGAAACCTCACTTGTGAGCTTCTACAGGAAGTCTATAGGGGTTCTATAGGATGTTTTAGAATTTCTACGGGAAGTTTCAGAATTTCTATAGGATGTTTGGAAATCGGTTTTTAGGGGATGGATGAGTGAGGGAAGGTGCATGGATGGATCTGGAGGTAGGATAGGGGTCTAAAAATTTCCTAAGGACTGGTGGTGGTTCGGTGAAGAGATGTAGAAGGCTGACTTGGCTTGAAGAAGGCTAAGGCAATGATGTGTAAGGAGGTAAGGTTTCGTGGACAAAAAGGATAAATGGGGAATGAGAAACTTAGCTAAGAGATAGAACAGGTGGCTTAGATGATACTTTGGGTGGATGAATGAATGAAGAAGATGCTTTGCACGGTGTACCTTGATCAAATCAACAAAGACCTGCAAATGATCAAATCCTAAACTAGTTTAGTCTAACCATCAACAACATAAATGAGCAGCAATTTTATTTGGGAAGAAAACCCTTGTACACCATCTATGCAAAGAAACATTTCAGATGTCCATACCCATGACTAATCTCTGCTAATAAAACAAGCACACTAAAGATTGCCTAAACAAGAAAACTAGTGTTTTTGTGAGGAAACACTGTTTCCTCAATTCCAGCCCCAAATCCGATAAGGATGAGGTGGAACCAGGAGTGCGTTTGTCCCTTTTCTTGGAGGTTTTTCTATTATTATCCTACCAAAACACCTAAACCAAAGTCACTCATAAACAGTGATCTATTCCAGCAACATAACAAAATCTACTTAACAGAAATATGTTCAAATGCATAAAGGAAAACAATGATACATAAAGGAAAAGTAACAATACAGAAAGGAGGCCCTAGGCTCTCAGGTTGGGCCGGACCCTGAGAGCTTTGGCTCCTATGAAAAACTCAGATTTGATAGGAAACCAAACTGCTTCTCATTATCCAAAAATAATCATAATAGTCATGCCACAAATGGCTACAAAGGAACAAAATAGAGCTGCAGCACTGGGGTGAAAAGTACACAATAGTTTCAAAAAGTATTTTTACGAAGGCTGGGGCCTCAACATTTATATATCACAAGGGACCTAGCTGGCCTCGTCAATTTGTGGAACTCGGCTATCAAACTGTGAGTTAAACAGTCCCTTTCTAAATGCTGCTTGGCTGCCTTTTAGATTCGATATGGTGGTCTTTGGAACTCGGAGTTGGGGGCGAGGATCCCGAGGAAGGGTCAATTAATGCCATAGGCAACCCCCCCTTCAAGTCCTCACCTCAAGCTTGGCTGCCATATAGGTCATGATTGCTTTGACTTTTCTCCAATATATGTCAAAAATTTGAAATACACACGTGTTAACCACCTAGGAAAAGTGACTTCCCTTATTCGTTCCAAAGACATAAACATACTAAAAATAATGCATAAACTATAGAAAATGATGGATTTGAACAAGGAACGAACAAGGAAAATTAGGCCAAATGAGCCCAACAAGTTACCAATTTTGGGGCTCATCACCAATCAAGGTACAAAGATCCATGAGATGTAAATTATAGAGGATAACATGTATCCCTTGAAGAAAGAATACCTATTATCATACCAGATTTAATATTTAGATTATACACATCAATTTCAACTCATGGAATGATGGGATCAATATTTACCTTGGGCTCCATGAATGTTTTTAGAGAATTCATAAATTTATTGGATGAAATCTTAATCATGGAAACGAGATGAGGGTGAAATAAGTGGATGAACAATTTTAGTTTTATATTTTTCAACTCAAACATTGGCACAAGATAGTACCTTATTTGATAATTGAGAAGGAGGAGGAGAAGGAAAAAAAGGGGTAGCAGATTCCTGCTATTTGTGGTGTCTCATGACTAAGAAAAGTTGGAAAAATAAAATTTGGTATGATACTTGTTCTTGTTTCAATATTAATATCATTATAAGATGACCCATTGTCAACAGGGAATTCATATTCATTTTTTCAAAGAGATTTAAACCAAAATGTTCAACCATGAAATTGCAATCCACATCTTCTTTGGAAAGCTCATATCAAACATGAGGAAATATATCAACAAAATCCTATAATGACTCAGGAGGTTTTATTTGTAAGTTGATTGACTCTTTTGTTTATATTCTTATTCATATTATATATATATATATATATATAATATATATATATTATAAAAATTATATATTATATATATAATAATATATATATATATATATATTATATTTATTTGTACCCGTAAAATCTTGACAAAGCTCCTTCACAGTTGCTAAAACAAATGGATAGAAACACCTACTAATGTGTGGAAATAATGCTCGACATAACATTCAATTGCCAGGGTAAAATAACCGATAATAACTTATTTAGAATGTATTCCATTAGAATTATGAAATAAAAGAAATTGAAATATATGTCCAATTATAGTTTTTGACCATCGTCATCAAATTTCAAATTTGACAAGTTATGTGTTATTTCCATGGAAAATGTAGGAGTTATTCTTTTGCAGAAATATCCTGGGATTAATATTTGGGGAGGAGCCATTTCAATATGGAGATTTAAAACAAACTTGATCGGCTCAACTTCTCATATGGCCCTCCTTCAAGTGCCATTTGTTGATGGTGTTGGAAGTCCACCAACAAAATGGGATATCTCCAATATGAAGTCCCAATTAGACCTAACACCATTTGGGATAGGATCACCATGTGGGAAATCATTTTTGCTGCCATTATAATGTTCTAGGTATGCATTGGCTAAAATTAACAACATACGAGAGTACAGTCACAATTTTGAGATATGTAAGTAAGCCTTATGAAACAAACAATTTCAATCTATATAATGTAATTTCACGAATGGGAAAATGAATAGTGAACCTTTAGAAGAAAATTAATATTATTACCCTAATAATGACACACAAATATATGGAAAAAGTCATTAATTAACTTGCAAAATAGTTCACAAAGTAACAACAATCACAAAAGCAAGGACACACAATTCAAAGATGTATACTAAACCCAACGAAATAGTTAATTTTCTTTAGCACATATTGCAAACACGAAATAATATTCTTACAACATTCATGATACATGAATGAAAGTACAGACGGATTTGAGAACATAAAAAAATTAACTGAAAGTGAAAAGATACAAAATTACAAGGATGTATCACTATCCCCAATAGTGGAACAGGAAGCCACCCATTACTCCTCAAAATAAAGATATTTTCTCCTATGAAAATCTTGTGAATCCAAGACTATAAGTCTTTTTCTTGAGTTATAATGGTTTATTTATAGTAATTGAGGTCACACTTCACCTAAGTTGTGATTCTTGAAATCGGTCGTGACCCTTGAGCTCCCATATGACTTTTATTCTCCTACATAAGCCTTGGACTTCATAGTGACTATTCACATCCCATGTCTGACCCTTATGTTTCAACACATTTTACATTTTCTAATTTTTGAAATGACAAAATTGCATTTCAACAAATTGTAGGGAGAATACATGAAACAAAATAAAACTCTCATGTTTACACTTTGAGAACCTATATTTTGGCAAATGTGGCATGAGATTTCATTGTGATGTTTCAATGCTAATTTATTTTATTTGTTGCTATGTCTTCAACTCTTCACAATAGATTAAGGATATACTCCATCGTCACCCTCCAAAGTGTGGTGATGTAGTATCATGGGTTGCCATCTATATTTCATAATTCAAAATTCCTTTATCTCCTGCATGATGTTCTCTTTGAATTTCATCTCCACAACTATCATCTTAAAAACTCTTCTTAATGGAATCCTTGAACATCAGCTTCCATTTTAAGATGATAATACATGCAAATGAAATTAACTCATGGCAAGACAATATCAGTCCAAAAATCACCTATTATACCTTGATTTCTCATGCAATAATGATTGTGAGGGGACGATGCATGTTGTGTGTACACCAAGATGTTTGTACACCCCTCCACAGAGGGGGGTGTGGGGGGGACTTGTACCCCCCACGGGGGTCTGGAGGGGCCGATCCCCCCTGGCTGGGGGGTCTGGGGGCCAGTGGTCCCCCGGTGGGGGCTCGAAGGTAGCACCCCTGAAACCAAAAATAGATGTAAAATTGCCTGGTAAAAGTATGGTAATTTCTAGTCAATCTGGGTCATTCATTAGGCAGATGATCTAACAGTAGAACTTATCTCTATTTTAGGATTTTTTGCCCTAGAAGGAAACCCCTCTCTTCATATGAGGGCATTGTATTGAGTCTATGTAATGTATGTGTATTCTCCAAGTGAGAAGAAGAGAGTTGAGACTGTGAGAGAAAACGGAGGATATTACAACAAATTTGCTATAGGTTGTGTCTCTTCATTTCACTGGATAATAGAAAGGAAGGACTGGCTGTTCGGGGTGGACATAGCCCAAACTAGGTGAACCACATATATCCGTGTCTCTCTTGTTTTATGCAATTTTTGTGTTTATATTTCTGCAATATTTTATGTGTTCCATTGCTCTGTAATATATAATTTTCTAACAACTGGTATCAAAGTCGAAGGTCTATTTGGCTGATAAACTTGCAGGAAAGAGGGGTTCCTCGTTCAAGTGGGAGAAATGGTGGAAGATGGTAAGTTTAGGGTCGCGAAATTTAACGGCCAAAATTTCTCGTTGTGGAAGATGAAAATGGAAGATTATCTATATTAGAAAGATCTATACCTACCATTGGGCGGAAAAGCAAAGATGCTAATGGGTATGACAGATGAAGAATGGAACCTTCTTGATAGAAAGGCACTTGGAACAATACGGTTGTGCCTCGCAGCATCAATCGCCTTCAACATTTCAAAGGAAACAACAACAGAGGGTTTGATTAAGGCGTTGGAGAAACTATATGAAAAACCCTCGGCCTCAAACAAGGTATTTCTTATGAAACGATTATTTAATATGAAGATGTCGGAAGGTGGACCTATTGTAGACTAGTTAAATGATTTTAATACTATTACAAGTCGGTTATGTTCTGCAGGGGTAAAATTTGATGACGAAGATAGAGCTCTATTATTCTTCTACTCATTACCGGAAAGTTGGAATGGTTTAGTAATGGCCATTAGTAACTTTGTTTCTAGATCTAGTACTTTAAAGTTTGATGATGTTGTTGGTGCTATCCTTAGCGAGGAAATGCGATGGAAAAGATTCGGTGAGACATCGGGTAATGCTTTGAGTGTAGAGTCTAGGGGAAGAAAAATGGAAAGAGGAAAGAGCTTAGGATATCGTAGTAAATCAAGGAAAGGAGGATCCAAGTCTAGATCAGGGATGGTATGCTGGAAATGTGGAAAGAAAGGACACCTAAGGAAAGACTGTAGATATCAAAAGGGAAAAGAAGGGGATGCACAGCAAGAAAACAATCACGAAGCAGATGTGACAGGTGAGGTGTTACAAGATTCTTTGATCCTTTCTTTTGAAAATATTATTGATTCCTAGGTGGTAGATTCAGGGGCCTCAGTCCATGCCACACATGATAATAAATACTTTCATGACTATGTTCAATGAGATATTGGACAAGTTCGTTTGGGTGATGATAAAGCTTGTAAAATTTTTGTAATGGGTAAGGTTCTTGTAAAACAGCAGAATGGAAACCAATCACTACTAAAGGAGGTAAGGCATGTTCCATATCTAAAGAAAAATCTAATTTCAACGGGGTAGTTAGGCGGTGAAGGTTGTGTGACAACTTTCATAGATAAAGATTGGAAGGTCACCAAAGGAGCCCTGGTAATAACAAAAGGTGAAAAGGTTGGTACATTGTATTTATGCAATGGTATTTCTAACTCTGTTAATGCTTTAACTTCCAAAGGAGTAGATGCAGCATTATGGCATCATAGGTTTGGACACATGAGTGAAAAGGGGATGAATATTCTTTGGATTTCTGTGAAAATTGCATTTATGGAAAATAGAAGAGAGTCAGATTTCTCAATGTTGGGAAATAAAAGAAGGGTGAAAAGTTAGAGCTTGTACATACAGATGTATGGGGACCTACTCAAGTATCATCTCTCAGTGGCTCTCATTATTATGTTTATTTTCTTGATGATGCAACTAGAAAAACTTGGATTTGTTGTATTAAGAATAAATCTGATGTATTTGATACTTTCAAGCAATGGAAAGCTTTGGTAGAGATTGAGACAAGAAAGAAATTGAAGTGTATTAGACCAGACAATGGAGTTGAATATTGCAACAAAGAGTTTGATAGGTACTATTCAGAGCATGTAATTCATAGAGAGAAGATAGTTCCAAGAACACCGCAAAAAAATCGTGTGTCAGAAAGGATCAACAGAACAATCACGGAGCGTGCAAGGTGCATGAGATTGCATGCAAGATTGCCTTTATAGTTTTGGGAAGATGCTATAGATACTGTTGTTTATCTAATAAACAAAGGGCCTTCAAGTTCCTTGGACGGTGGTGTTCCACAGGAAGCATGGACAGGTAAGAAGGTAGACTACTCTTTTTTAAAGTCTTTTGGTTGTGAGGCCTTTGTCCATATTGATAAAGAAAATAGAACAAAGCTTGAGGCAAAGTCAAAGAAATGTACCTTTATTGGATATGGTGTTTATGATTTTGGTTATCGCTTATATGATTATGAAAATCACAAAATCATTAGGAGCAGAGATGTAGTATTCAATGAAAGGGTCTTGTATAAGAATTAGTTACAGGGAAGGAAACAGGAAAAAGAAAACAATGAATATGCAATTCTTGATGAAATCATTGAAAAAGTAAAGGTGCCTAAAAATAATAATAATCAACAACAAAAACAACCACCACAATAGCAACAGGGACCCCAAACACCTGAAAGTGGTGTTAGAAGATCTACCAAGATAAGTAGACCGCCTGAACGATCCTCTCCTTCATTATATTATTTATTTTTTACTGATTCTGGTGAACCCAAATGTTATGAAGAAGCAATGCAGGTTGAAAGCAGGAAGAAGTGGGAGGTAGCCATGGAAGAAGAGATGAACTCCTTAATGCATAACCAGACTTGGGACTTAGTCAAGTTGCCTGCAGGAAAACTACATTGAAGAATAAATGGGTTTACAGACTGAAGGAAGAAGATGGAGGAAAACAGACGTACAAAGCTAGACTTGTGGTGAAGGGGTTTGCATAGAAGAAAGGTATTGATTTTCATGAAATATTTTCTCATGTTGTTAAAATGACTTCAATCAGAACTATTTTAAGTCTAGTAGCAGTTGAAGATTTTCAACTTGAGCAGTTAGATGTAAAGACATCCTTTCTCCATGGGGATTTGGAGGAAGAGATATATATGCAGCAGCCACAAGGATATGAAGTGAAAGGGAAGGAGAAGCTAGTGTGCAGATTGAAGAAGAGCTTGTATGGCTTAAAACAAGCTCCAAGGCAGTGGTATCTAAAATTTGACAAGTTTATGTCTGAACAAGGTTATACTAGATGTCACTCTGATCATTGCGTTTATCTGAAAAAGCAAAATGATGGTAGCTATATTATATTGTTATTGTACGTAGATGACATGCTTGTTGTAGGGTCTAACGTGTAGGAAATAAATGTGCTCAAAAGAAAATTGGCAAATTCATTTGCAATGAGGGATTTGGGAGCTGCAAAACAATTCCTTGGTATGATAATCACTAGAGATAGGAAAAGTCACAAATTAACATTGTCTCAGAATGAGTACATACAAAAGGTGTTGAAAAGATTTAATATGCATAATGCAAAACCAGTTAGTACACCTTTTGCTAGCCATTTCAGACTTAGTAAGGAAATGTGCCCAAAGACCCAAGAAGACATGGATTATATGTCTAAAGTTCCATATGCATCAGCATTTGGAAGCTTAATGTATGCAATGGTCTACAAAAGGCCTGATATTGCACATGCAGTGGGAGTTGTAAGTAGGTACATGAACAATCCCGGAAATGAAGATTGGATGGCAGTGAAATGGATTCCTAGATATTTGAAAGGTACCACAAATCAAGCATTATGCTTCGGTGATTCAAACATTTCTCTACAGGGATATGTTGATGCAGATATGGCAGGTGATAGAGATAACAGGAGGAGCACTACATGATATGTATTTACTGTTGGTGGGGTAGTTGTTAGTTGGGTTTCAGAAATCCAAAGTTTTGTTGCACTTTCAACAATAGAAGCAGAGTATGTTGCTGCTATAGAGGTTAGTAAAGAAATGATTTGGTTACAAAGGTTTATGGGTGAATTGGGTAAGGAGCATGATATGGACACGTTATATAGTGATAGCCAAAGTGCCATTCATCTTACAAAGAACTCAGAATTTCACTCCAGGACTAAACACATACAGCTCAAGTACCATTTCATTTGATCAGTGTTGGAATATGGAGAGTTGAAGCTACAAAAGATACACACTAGCCAGAATCCTGCAGATATGATAACAAAAGTTGTAACCAGGGAGAAACTGAGAGTATGCTTAGTTTCAGTTGGTCTTCAAGGATGACGATGAAGATGAGAAATAGCCAGCTCCAAAGAGGAGTCATTGTCCAGCAAATGAAGTAGCGATGGAGTTGCTACAATCATTGTCCAAGTGGGAGATTGTTGTGTGTGGAGCATGATTGTTCAAAGGTATTTGTTTTTGGCTAGATGTATACCCCAGGAAGTTTGTACATACCTGCATGCAGGGGGGTGTGGGGGGGACTTGTCTGCCCCATGGGGGTCTTGGGGCTTGGGGGCAGCGCCCCCAAAACCAAAAATAGATGTAAAATTGCCTTGTAAACGTATAGTAATTTCTAGTATAGTAATTTCTAGTCAATCTGGGTTGTTCATTAGGAAGATGATCTGATGGTAGAACTTATGTTTAGTTTAGGGTTTTTTTCCCTAGAAGGCAACCCCTCTCTTCATATGAAGCATTGTATTGAGTATATGTAATGTATGTGTATTCTCTGAGTGAGAAGCAAAGAGGTGAGACTATGAAAAAAAACATAGGATATTACAACAGATCTGTTGTAGGTTGTGTCTCTTCATTTTGTTGGATAATAGAAAGGAAGGAATGGTTGTTTGGGGTGGACATAGCCCAAACTGGGTGAACCACGTATATCTGTGCCTCTCTTCTTTTATGCATTTTCTGTGCTTATATTTCTGCAATATTTTATGTGTTCCATTGCTCCGTAATATATAATTTTCTAACAATGCACTAGAAATGAGAAAGTGGGATTATTGGGCACAGGGTGGATGTTTTGGAGGTAATAGGTGATGGTATAGGAACCGAGAGGTTGAATTCTACTATAATAAGAGGGAGAGAGGCAAGCATCGGTACACAACATAGGTCATGGAGAGAGTGGTTAAAGGCTTTATGCCTGAGGATGCACAATGCCTTATGATTGAGAATGAGTCTTTCGGACGAGCGTAGATCACTACGACAAGGGTCAAGGGGTGACATTATTTTCCATTGGGTGTGTGAAATTCATTGATGAAGGCAAAGCTCATCAAGGCTTGCACAAAGGGAAAGTGTAATCAACAAGATTTTGGGTGACTATGCTTTGACAATGCACAATGCACTTATGAAGCGATTTTTCCTCAAGGTGGGTGTAGGGAATAAGTCTAGGTGACAAGAGACTCACAAATTAGGCTTATAAGTGCATAATGCACTCATCGCCTAGCTTAAATTATAATATGTTCATAACTTTTGCATGATACGAGGACAAGGGAAGGCTCTAAAATTAACTGAGTGTGAGATAAGTGGGAAAAGATAAAGAGATTAAGGTCATAATAATAAGCCCCAAACATGATCACATAGATATACATAATCAAATGCACAACAAGGATATGAAAAGAACCCAAAACCAACATTTTACATTGAAACAACAATAAGATGACACTAATCTCCAAATGCGACAATTAGAGCACAAGTCTTTGTGACAAAAGTGTGAATTGCAATAAAAAGTTGGCTAGGTCATCAGGTTGTGTTGATTTCATGTTATTGTGATAGATATGATCAGCTAGTGCAAAAGAATGCATTAGAGCTTCCTTTATAAGGTGTACTAGATCTAACAAAATATGACACTTCATGTTTGTTTAAAAAGGAACTTGAACACTTAGAAAAGCTCAAACAGCAAGCATGGAACAACTTTAAATGACATATCAAACAATCATTAGGAACATAAAATGCAACATAATAATACATCCAAGAGATAAAGAAATAAAAATCGAGACATGCAAGAGAGAAAATTCCAAGTGGGATAGTTGAGAAACTTACCTCGAGGATGGTGCACATCCAACCAAGAGTGAGGAATGTTCCTTATGCTCTAAAACTACATAGAGCTGAAAAGAAAAAGATAAATGTGAAATTAAAATTGGGATAGACTCTTTGTATAGAGAGAGCACACATACAATTAGGGTTAAGGTTTGTAAGCTCACTTA
Source organism: Pinus taeda (assembly GCA_000404065.3). NCBI lineage: Eukaryota > Viridiplantae > Streptophyta > Pinopsida > Pinales > Pinaceae > Pinus > Pinus taeda. The sequence goes on along the minus strand of APFE031016004.1, from coordinate 37,578 downwards.
GTGCATGTAAAAAACTAGCAGATAAGAGTGTAATGACTGCCACTAGCAAGTGAAATAGTGATGACTTGGGAATGTGTGCTCACACTGTCAACAAGGAGTGTGCTTTGATTTTCACCAACAAGTGCATTAGGTTTTCATAGAAGAAGTGGGCTATGAAGGCATCATGACTTAGGCTTGTGAAAGCAATTTTCTTCAACACTTAGCCTATCTAAGAAAATACTTGAACAATTAGGAAGCATGACTGAGTATAAAATTAATGACTTGAAATGAATGATGACATAATCATAAGGGAGCTCCAAGATTTGAATGAAGGAAAAATTTGGAGGGTGTTATAGAAACTACAACAAGGAGGTATAATTTTAGTGAAAGACATGTTATGTTCCCTAGCATTGGATGATTATACTAACGCTAAAATAGTATTCTACAATTAATTTGAGCTAGTTGAGAGTTTAGAAAATAGAGATGTGTTTTAGAGTGATAATTTCTTGAGCTTGGTTAGGCTATTCTATACGTTACTAGTTTTCATCCATTTTCTTCTATATCTCCATTGTAGTTTTGGGGTCCTAGGTGAAGGAGAGTAACCAAGGATCATGCCAAGTGGTTCACTAGTTAATCAAAAATGTTTGGACAAATTTACAGAAACTTATAATTTTAAAGAAAATAATAAGTTTGATGCAGGAATCGCATAAGCAATTAGTTCATGACAAGATATTCAACCTTCAACACTAAATATACTTAGTGAATGTTACATCTAGTATTAAATGATAAATTGAACTTTTTTAAAATTTTCCATGTCAACATGTATGTTATGCCATTAAATATTGAGTTACATTTCCACTAAGCACTTAAGGGAAGATGTAATTACAAATTTTATGTTAATTGTTATTGTACAATTAAATGAAATTGTGAATTTATTGTAATATTTTTTTTTGCATACTACTTTTATAATCAACTCATTTGTTTTAAGTTATTATCATATTTGATGTAATAGTTTAAGTATATCTTATTTGAAAATTTGATTATACATTAGTCTAATTCTTTAGATCATTATTATCAATTTCTATTAGTTATGAAAGTTATGTGAAAGTATGACCAGCAAAAAGATAAAAATTATTATCATCATTATTTTATGTTAAACAATGTGAACTTGGATAATGTTAATATTTCTAGTCAAATCTTATAGTTGGGCTTATGGGTTCTTAACTTGTTATCAACAATGCAATGGATTTACGAGTTATTTATGAACATGATTGGAAAATTTTACAACTGACTAAAAATTTCAAATCAACAAGTAAAACTTAAACTTGTACCATTGGGCTTAGTATGAATGTATGATCCTTTAAGGAGGAAAATGTTTGACTATGTATGGTCCTTTCCATCATTTTTTAAATTTCATAGGACACAAGGATTATTGGGAAACATCATATAATATAACTAAGACCCCTTTGCTGAAGGTGTGGGGGATCACACTGTGGTCATATGTTTCTTAGAATTGTTATTGAATGGATTTATTGTGCTACAGAGAGGTGTGTTGATTTCCAAAAACATATTCTAAAAATATGAGGTGTTATTCAAGGGGAACATTATCTAGGAATAAATCTATGGTGATGTGTAGAGAAGGGATATTTCATTTTGTTGGGAGGATGGATTCCACCTCATGGATAATATGGAAGGGTGTGAAGTATTATAGATATTTTGAGTAATGTCCATTACATCCACAAGGAAAAATTTAGCATGTGGTAGTAATTTGTTTTGTGTTTTTTCGCCATATGTTGTAACTGAATCTTGAGGTCTTGATTAACAAATTCTACCTAGCCATTGGACTGATGCTATTATGGTGAAGACAACTCATGACATATATCAAGGATCTAAGATAGTTCTTCAAATATATTGTTTTCAAATTGTTTACAATGTTCAGACACTAATTCCTTGGGAACCACAAACTTCATCATGACGTGGTTAGATAAAATGTGGGTCACTATGTCAACCATCTTGTTGAATGTGGGAATGGATTCAACCCTTATGGTGAAGTAGGCCATTGAAATTACTATATAATTATGGTAATTTTGTGATAGTGGATTACAAAGTCATGAAATTCACCCCCCCATTTGTCGAAGGGGTTAGTTGCAATTACAAGATGTAATGGAGTTATAGGGGACCATGTTTTGTGGTCATAAACCTAGCACGTAAGACACATCTTAACTATGTGGATGCATTCTCTAAACAATGTGGGCCAAAAATAACATTCACACAGAATTTGGTAGCAATTGGACATTCCAGAGATGTGTTTCTTCCAAGTGGTATTAACCCCTTGTTTTTAGAGTACATCCCTAATGAAGTTATAACAAGGTGCTTAATGAAATATCTGTGATTGATTGTCTCATGAGGGACAAGGGTTGAAGTTTTGAGTTTGCAAATAGAGAAAATTGTAGCCATACTAAGGGTTATCCAAAAAGATAACAGAGAGAAGTTCATTAGGGAAATTATCATTTACAGGTGGATCCTTTGTATCTAAAGGTAGATTAGTAATGAATATGCAAGTATCATGGTCTTCCTTCTTTCAGGTGAGGTAAAATCAACCCCCAATTCCTCTAGAATGTTATCCATCAAGCAAACGTGTGGTTCATCATTCTACAAGTAATTATTTTACGGGGTTTGAATTTTCAACTAATATGATGGTCCTTACGATAATATAATACCTTAAATTTTGTACTATGTGCACTAATGCAAGGGAAAATTTTTGAACTCAAATAATTGTTTTGCTTGTTCATCCCATTCGAAAGGTATATCTTGAAGGATAAGACGAAGTAATCCATCAACACAAGTGGCATAGTCAGGAATGAAGAAATGCATGTAGTTGGCCTTTCCTTGAATACTTTCTAGTGACACATAGTTTTTAGAAGGGTAATTTTTCAAATCACTTGGACCTTTACGGGGTCTTCCATGATTCCTTTCTAGAAAATGATAAGTCCAAGCAAGCATCTAGTATATATGTTTAATTCACACTTAAGGTGATTCAAGTGGAGTTGCTACTATCAACATCATTGGAATATAGTACCAAAATCCTCAATGTGATCAGAGTGTTGATTGGAATGAAATGTGAGATCATTCAAATAGGTAAGGATAATATGAGTAATCTTGAAAAAATTAATTCATAACTTGTTGGAAAGTGGCACTAGCATTTTTAAGGCCAAAGGGAAATACATGATACACAAATATACCCAAAGGTGTAGTGAAAGTGGTTTTGTAATAATCCATATAGAATATTTGAATTTGATTGTATCCTATGAAGCATTTCATAAAGGACAATGGATCCCCTATTCATGAACTAACAAATGCAGTTGCTAGATTTATCACATTGTGTCATGGTTTTTCTATTGAATTAGTTTTTGAACCCACTTTCCTAGATAGTATACCTGAATAGTGATTTTTTAATGACGATGAAAAGGTTATTGAATTGCTCACTAGCATAGAGATATTTAAGGACATCGTCATTGATGATGAAGACGTTTATGCACAAAAACAACAAGAGATGCAAATGAATATAGGTAAGCCAATCTCCAAAGCAGTGATTTCACTCAAAAAATACATTGATATGTATTCAATATTCTAAGGACCTATCAGTCCCAAGACTCGTAGTTCTAGATTGAAGCATGAAACTTGGGAATTAATAAGGACATAGTCTTCATCAACCTAGGTACCTGCTACTCACTAGCCTATAATTATATAGATCTGCAATTATTCACAAGGTATAAAGATGTATTTTCTAGGATATATGATGAATTAAAAACCTATGATACCCATATTTTCAGTATGTCATTTGTTATCACTAAGAATTATGCTTAGAAGTTATTAGAAGAAGGAAGCATCTGAGGTAACCACAAACCAATATTTTAGGCTTAGGCTCTAGCCAACCTAAGTCCAAAGAGGGCTCTCTCTATATAATTTAGCTTTGTTTTTATGGGATTTTGGGCTAGTTATTAATGTTCGTTGGGGTTTTGGTTTTGAATTAATGGTTGGGTGGTGGAAATCTTGGAGTAGATAGATAGAGCTAGGTCTTCATGCCATTGGGCTATGGAGTCAACAAATGGATAACATAACTGGATGAGATCATTAAAGGGAATGTTCACAGGGTAGGCTAGCAAAGCAACATGCAAATCTTTAGGCCTAATGGGTGAAGTAATTCTAACCAGGGTGAAAGGGCACTTAAGAATCCTTGGACTGGGATCATAATGAAGAATAGAGGATGATCATGAAAAAAAGGAAATTAAGAATCATTTTCTATAGATCAAAGGAGAAACTACGGAAGCTAAGGAGCAATTAATAATTCCCTCGCTAAGATAGTTTAGGAGAAAACGTTAGGAATGTAAAGTAGTCAAGGGAGAGTACATTCAAGCAATTTATAAAATATCATTCCTTGCTATAAATTTAGATCTTATAAATTTACACAATAGATTATGGAAAATACATAAGGAAAAAGAACATTGAACATAAGAGAATACTTATTCGTATTTCATTTTACACAAGAATCCTGTAGAATATTCGATCTTTATTCCTTGATCTAGCAAACCAATCCAGTCATTGATATAATAGAACTTTGATATGAGAGAAAACGTCTATAGAAATGTCTTGGAATCCACCCAAAATACTTCAAATGAAGAAGTATTTATACAAATGCTAAACTAAAATACCTTGAAAAAAAATCAAGTTTGGTTTTACAAATATCTCAAACTGTTTTACATTAATAGAACTCAAATAAAGGACAATCAAAACTAATGAATATATTTGGTACTATATTTATGGTTTTATGGTAATAAAAGAAGAGAAATTCAAATTTGATAGCAACTCTTACTTCTTGATGAGGCATCCAAGTCACTAACTGCATCCTTTCTTTGTGCATTCTGCCCTAGCAATTCTACAAAATTAGGGTCCATTAATACCTTTGTATATCTCAATTCGAGATAGATATGTAAAAAGTGAAATATTTTATCGTACATAAGTATGTTTTTGAGATAAACCTCTCTTAGATTCTCAAAATTAATCCCTGACTGTTCAAATATTCTCTGCAAAAAGATGTTGTAAACATGACTTTACACGGTCCAAAAAATAGGATGTGAAGAAATGCACTTATCTCACTTTTGGTAATACATGTGTAAAATGTGAGATAGGTTTTTGTAGATTAGCCTATTAGGAACACAAATCTCCTCCATGTTTTCAAAATTCATCTTGGATTGGGAGAACTAGTTTCTGAAAAAATTTGGCTTAAACAAGAAATTTATGAACAATGTATCATTTCTACTATGATTTCATCTTTTAAACTTACATTTACTTTAACTGTTTTTCACTTTTAATTTGGATAATCTTCATTGTTTCTAGTGGAAGCATTTTCATCTCTGTTTAACCCTTACTACCTCCATGTTTACTTTACTGTTTACTTTTACTATTTACTTTTACTGCTCTATTTTTTCATCTATCTTCACTTTGACATGAATTTGTATGCTTTGTAACTGTCTACCCTACTGTTTTTCTTCATGATAGCTGCTTTACATGACTTCGTGTTCAATCTAATACTCTTTAACCCTAATAAACTTTGACTATTACTTATTGTCTCCTTTTACCTTCACTGTATATTTTAGGTTTTTACTGTCTATTTCAACAGTAAATCATTTAATTCCATGTTTCCTCTGCTTGTCTTTTAAATGTATGTTTTATTTTCCATCTCTGTTTGAATAGATTTGACAACAATCTCAAAGTAAGCAGGTGTTATGACAAGTATTAAGACTGTTTATCCAAGGTTGTGGTCTTTTGATCTCCTGTAAAATAAAACAAACTGTTAGAAAAACGTTGGGCTGATAGGGAGGGTCATTAATGGCTTTATCAAGCTTTATAGGTCTATGGAGTGAGTCCAAAGTGCTTTCAGGAGGTAAACAATGCTTGACTTGGTTATTAGAGGCTTCACGTGGAACAAAAGGGTTATACAGGTTTTTACAACACAAATAGGTGAAAATAAGAAAAATTGGGGTTTTCGTGTTTAAACAGGTAAACGTTTGATTTTCTTTTTTTGGCACAAAGTGAATATTAAATGGTTTTTTCATTTAGTGAGAGGGTGGTAAGTAGTTTATTTGCATCGCTTTTCTGGGCTTGGTGGTATTCAGGAGGGTTCACCCAATTCCATTCATTGAATGACACGTAGCATCACGGGCTAGGCGAAAAACCAATTTTTTCGGGTAGGTATCATTTGGCAGATGATCCCACCCGAAATGGCTTATGAGCATTGGATATGGGCCTTCAGATCAAACGGTGATCATGCTGCGAACAAGCGTGGAGGGTGACGGGGCAGGCTCGATGGGTTAATTGGCACGGTATGGTGATTAAGCATGGGTTAATGACAAACTTAGGCGGTAGGGGTGATTTGCGTAGTTGTATAGTTAAAAATAGTTCTAGGGATATTAATATAAGGGATTTAATATATACGTATGCGAAAGGGTATCAATGAGAATTAATATATAGAAGTTAGAAGTTAATATGAAAATGGTGGAAATGAATTGCGTTAAGAATAATGTATTTTCTGTGATTTGTTTTCTTTTCACATATATGAATTATAACTTAGGCTAAAGTGTTCTTGTGGGTTTTTGGGAAAAGGGGTTTTTACATGGGGGTGATTACTTTCCCTAGGCAAATAGTGTTTTAACCTTAGGAAAATGGGTTTTATTATGGAAATGAGGGGGAATGAAGGGAGATGAATTTTTGATGAGGGGGAATCAAGTAATTGTTTTCCTTAAGTCATTAAGTCAAAGGTTTGGTCCCTCCAGAAGTCAGAGAAATGCTCTGAGCCTATTTGACTTAAAGGATTTAAGTACTTAGAATTTATTTATGGGAAATTAGTAAAGTAAAGGGGTGAAATGAATGGGGGGAGTTAATTAATTGACTTTGTAAACCTTATGCATGCTTAATTGCTCATTCACATTTGAAATACATGTTGAAAGATGATAAATGTGCTTTTGTCTAATTAATCATCACAATTCTGCAAACTTTCTTCTACTTACCCATCTACTCATCCTACCATTTTTTCTTCGTTTTATTTGGGTGCATTTAGACTAGCAAACCATTATCCATTTTCTTTTAAAGTAGGAAACTATCTAATTATAACCTTATATCATCCAAGGGCTCGGATTAAATTGATGAGCTCCTTTTATTTACTCTACCTATCTAATGATCTGCCAAGATTAAACAATTTGGTAAGATTTTATTCTCTAACTATCAACATGAAATTTAAAGTATGGCATAATCAAGATTAAATAGTTCGATTACCATGGATTGTGGCATCAATAACAAGCTTCACACAATCATTATTATGCGTACAAGTAAATAGCAGTGGCATGTTCAATTGCACACTTTCATGGTCTTTTGTTTTTTGGGGTTCATATTTTTTACGTTTTTGTATCTTTTCTTCTTCTTTTTTCCCTTTGATTTTTCTTTTAGGACATACCCTCTTTTCATTTTTTTTTTCTTCTTAATATGGAAAACATTTGTAGAAAACAAAGGTATGTATATATTACAAGGCTTAACCTTAGCAACTCAAAATGATTACTCCTATTTGTATAGGAACCTAATAGTGGCTCCACTTAGGTATGGCATTTCCTTTTGAATTGTTAATAACTCTAAGATTAGTGGCCTTTGAAATTTGACTTTAGTTACCTTGTGCTTTGTCACACTTCATCCTGCTTTATTCATACTTATGATAGTAAATCCTTAAAAGCTTATGGCCTTCTTTCCGGGCTTCAACTCCAAATGTTTACCATCTAGTCCAAACTAGACCTTTCAAAATAAAATATGTAAAAATGGGAATTAACCATTAGTTACTAGGTTCAAAGTAATGTTTTATCATTCGACCATTTACTAGCCCACCTGCTTCTTCAGTACCATCAAGTCCTCTTAGGAAGTAAGCATTATTTCCTTTGTACGCAGAAATGACATAGGGACCTTTCCATAGGAAATCAAATTTCTTATGTTTACCTTTGCCTTCCCTCCTTAAGTCCCACTTGAGAACCTTTTCACCTGGGTACGAATCTTTAGCCTTAGTCCTTTTATTAAAAATATTTTTAACCTTTTCCTGCACAACTTGAGATCTGATCTGAAACTCAAAGGTGTTGCAACCTTCAAACCAAATTAGTAAATCATCAAGACCTTAGGGTCTTTTGCTTAGATTCAAATACTTTATTATTTATTTCATAATCTGCATAAAAATGAATTAAATCAAACCTAAATGTTGCCCACTCTATATTGTTGAAAATCAGGCCGACTTAAATAACAGAAAAATGCCAATGAAGCCAGTCAAGAAACAATAGAAACAAATGGACTGCTTGACTGATTGTAAGTAAAGTCAGAAGCATAATTTGATCATGTACCCACATAATCAAAATTGTGATATATAAAGGCCACTGTTGATGTATTTGGTCCTCATAGAGAAAACATGTTAAAGAACTTGAGTTGAGAAGAACCTCCATATAATCTGCTATAGGATCAATAGAACCATAAAGTATGATAGTTTCTTCTAGGCCTTTAATGTCTAATTGATTAGCTATATCCTCAATATTAAACCCTAAAACTACTTCTTCAGTCTTGTTCTTGAAAGCATAATCATCCTCAATCTCCAAATCAAAAGACAGTACAATTTCCTCTTGGTTTGGAGAAGGAAGATTTTGTAAGAATTCTTTAGGATCTCAAAAACTATATGTCTGAATTTGAGGATGCAAAAGTTTAATTCCATTTTTTTATTTTTCAGCAACTAACTCAAGAATACACATTTTAGCTTCATGAGAGTATTTTCTTGATTTGACAATTATAAACACAGCTCTTAAAAAATCTTCATCAAGCTGAAATTTTGATAACTCATCCCTGAATTCAGTTAAAATTTCATGAAATGAAAGATTTTCCACAAACCCTGTCACCCTGTATCATTGTTAATGCTTTGGAATATGGATTCCTTGGTTGTGGAATTGCTCTGAAATTTGAAGCTCTAGATCTTTGAACAATGGAGTTGCCAGGTGAATGATTTTAACTTTTGTGTGTCTGATCATTGTCCACCACATAGATCAGATCTAGACTTGTAAATTATTTTTGAATGGATTGTCAATCTTCTTGGTAATCAGAATTCTAACTTTTTTGAATGTTTTTGATGAAATATTTTGAAAGCTTCTACAAAATTTGACCTTAGGGGCTTAAGAAAAAGTTTATGATTTCCTTAAAGTTTTAGGAGACCGAGGATTGAGTCCCCAGTGTGGTTGCCACTATGTTATCACTCAGAATTATCCTTAGAAGTTATCAGAATAAGGAAGCATCTAAGCTAACCACAAACCAATATTTTAGGCTTAGGCTCTAGCTAACCTAAGTCCAGAGAGGGTTCTCTCTATTTAATTTAGCTTTGTTTTTATGGGATTTTAGGTTAGTTCTAAATGTTCGTTGGGGTTTTGGTTTTGAATTGACAGTTGGGTGGTGGAATTATTGGAGTAGATAGATAGAGCTAGGTCTACAACCCATTGGTCTATTGAGTAAAAAAATGGATAGCATAACTAAATGAGATCATTAAAGGGAATGTTCACAAGGTAGGTTAGCAAAGCAACATGCAAATCTTTAGGCCTAATGGGTGAAGTATTTCTAACCAAGGTAAATGGGCACTTAAGAATCCTTGGCCTATGATCAGAATGAAGAACAGAGGATGATCATGAATAAATGGAAATTAAGAATCTTTTTCTATAGATTAGAGGAGAAACTACGGAAGCTAAGGAGCTATTAAGAATTCCCTTGCTAAGATAGTTTAGGAGAAAACAATAAGAATGTAAAGTAGTCAAGACAGAGTGCATTCAATTAATTTTTTAAATATCATTCCTTGCTATACATTTAGACATTAGAAATTTACACAATAGATTATGGTAAAAACATAAGGAAAAACAACATTGAACATAGGAGAATCCTTATTCGTATTTCGCTTTAGACAAGAATCCTGTAAAATATCTAATCTTTATTCCTTGATCCAGCAAGGCAATCTAGTCATTGATACAATAGAACTTTTATTTGAGAGAAAAAGTCTATAGGAATGTCTTGGAGTCCACCCAAAATACTTCAAATGAAGAATTATTTATACAAATTCTAAATTGAAATATCTTGAAAAAATATCAAGATTGGCTTTACAAATATCTCAAATTGTTTTACATTAATAGAACTCAAATAAAGGACACTCAAAACTAATGAATCTATTTGGAACTATATTTATGGATTTATGGTGATAAAAGAGGAGAAATTTGAATTTTATAGCAACTCTTAATTGATGATGAGGCATCCAAGTCACTAACTGCATCCTTTCTTTGTGCATTCTGCCCCTGTAATTCTACAGAATTAGGGTCATTCATACCTTTTTATATCACAATCCGAGATAGATATGTAAAATGTGAAAAGGGTTAGTGTAGATAGATATGGTTTCGAGATAAACCTCTCTCAGTTTCCCAAAGTTCATCTCCAACTGTTCACAATATTCTCTGCAAAATGATGTCATAAAAAAAACTTAATAAAGTTTGAAAAATAGGTTGTGAAGACATGCACTTATCTCACTTTTGGTAATACCCGTGTAAAAAATGAGATATTTTTTTGTATATTAGCCTTTTAGGAAAAAAAACCTCCTCCAGGTTTTCAAAATTCATCTTGGATTGACCAAAATAGTTTCTGAAAAGCTATGACTTAAATAGGCAATTTCTGAAGAATGTACCATTTCTGCTCTAATTTTGTCTTTTAACCTTACATTTCTTTTAACTGTTTTTCACTTTTACTTTGGATAAACTTAATTGTCCCTGGTGAATGTGTTTTAATTTCTGTTTAGCCCTTGCTACCTCCATGTTTACTTTTATCGCTTTGTTTTTTCATCTATCTTCACTTTGACATGAATAAGTATGCTTGGTAACTGTCTTCGCTGTTGTTTGTCTCCATGGTAGCTGCTTTACTTGACTTGGTATTCAATCTAATAATCTTGAACTATAATAGACTTTGACTATTCTTTACTATGTCCTTTTACCTTCACTATATATTTTAGGTTTTTGTTGTCTATTTCAATAGTAAATCATTTAATTTCATGTTTCCTCTGCTTGTCTTCTAACTATATGTCTTATTTTCCATCTTTGTTTGAATAGATTTGATAACAATCTCAGAGTAAATAGGTGTTATGACTAGTATTAAGACTGTTTATCTAAGGCTCTGGTCTTTTGATCACCTGTAAAATAAAACAAACTGTTAGGAAAATGTTGGGTTGACAGGGACGGCCATTAATGGCCTTATCGAGCTTTATATGACTATGGACCGAGTCCAAAGTGATTTGAGGTGGTAAACCATGCTTGAATCAGTTAGCAGAGGCTTTAGGTGGTGCAGAAAGGTTAAACAAGGTTTTACTACACAAACCGGTGATAACGAGAGAATCTGGGGTTTTCGTGTTTAAAACATTTGATTTTTTGAATTTTGGTGCAAAATGAATAGTATACAGTTTTCTCATTTAGCGAGCGGGTGGTAAGCATTTTATTTTGCACCACTTTAGTGGTCTTGGTTGTATTCAGGAGGAGTTGCCCGATTCCATTCATTGAATGACATGTAGCATGAGGGGCTAAGCGGAAAACCACTTTTTCAGGTGGGTATCATTCGGCGGATGATCCCACCCGAAATGGCTTATGAGCATTAGATGTGGGCCTTCAGATCGGATGGCGATCATGCTATGAACGAGCACGAAGGCTAATGGGGGGGGAGGGAAGTGTTAGTTGCAGCGGTATGGTGATTAAGCATGGGTTAATGTTGAACTTAGGCAGTGGGGTTGATTTTGCGGAGTTTTATAATTAAAACTAGGTCTAGGGATATTAATGTAAGGGGTTTAATATATACATACGGGAAAGGGTATTAATGGGAATTAATATATAAAAGCTAGAAGTTAATATGAAAATGGTGGAAATGAATTTCGTTAAGCATAATGTATTTTCTGCGATTTGTTTGCTTTTCACATATATGCATTATAACTTAGGCTAAAGTGTTTTTGTGGGTTTCCAGGAAAAAGGGTTTACATGGGGGTGATTACTTTCCCTAGACAAATAGTTTTTTAACATTAGGAAAGCGGTTTTATTTGGGAAATGAGGGGGAATAAAGGGAGATGATTTTTTGATGAGGGGGAATCTAGTACTTGTTTTCCTTAAGTCATTAAGCTGACGGTGTAGTCCCTCCAGAAGTCAAAGAAATGCTCTGAGCCTTTTTAACTTAAAGGGTTTAAGTACTTAGAATTTATTTATGGGAAATTAGTAAAGTAAAGGGGTGAAATGAATGGGGGAAGTTAATTAATTGACTTTGTAAATCTTATGCATTCTTAATTGCTCATTCACATTTGAAATACAAGTTGAAAGATGATAAATGTGCTTTTGTCTAATTAATCATCATAATTTTGCAAACTTTCTTCTACTTACCCATCTACTCATCCTACCATTTTTTCTTTGTTTTATTTAGGTGCATTTAGACTAGCAAACCCTTATCCATCTTCTTTTAAAGTAGGAAACAATCTAATTCTAATATTATATCATCCAAGGGCTTAGATTAAATTGATGAGCTCCTTTTATTTACTCTACCTATCTAATGATCTGCCAAGATTAAACAATTTGGTTAGATTTTATTCTCTAACTATCAACATGAAATTTAAAGTATGGCATAATCAAGATTAAATAGTTTGATTACCATGGATTGTGGCATCAATAACAAGCTGCACACAATCATTCTTATGTGTACAAATAAATAGTAGTGGCATTTTCACTTGCACACTTTCATGGTCTTTTGTTTTTTGGGGTTCATATTTTTCACGTTTTTGGACCTTTTCTTATTCTTTTTGTCCTTTGATTTTTCTTTTAGGACATACCATCTTTTCATTTTTTTTTATTTGTTAATATGGAAAACGTTTGAAGAAAACAAAGGCATGTACATATTACAAGGCTTAACCTTAGCAATTCAAAATAATGACTCCTATTGGTATAGGAACCTAACACCATTCCTATAAAAATGGATGTAAAATTGTTTCAACAAAAATTGCACAAGTTTGTCCCACAATAGAACCCCTATGACAAAAAGAGCTCAAGAAGATGATGGATGTCAGGATCATAAGTTATAAGTTTCAGTTTGGTCTCAAACCTCAAACAATAAAGTATGCAAGAAGGATAATTATTCAATGCCTCCAATGGAGTAGGTTCTCTAGAAAGTATCAAGATCTAAAATGTTTTTTGTGTTGAATGGATTCTATAAACAATATTTTCTTGGTCACCTAGAAAACTAGGGTCAAAACTACCTTTCACACAAACTGAGGCACTTTCACTAATAGGAGGATGGAATTTATGGTAATTGATGTTAATGCTTCCTTTCATAATGTGATCAATATAATCTTAAGGGGTCTCTTAGGAATAGGTGTGGTTTTCTTACTAAATGAGATGACTATTTTTTACAAGAACAAGTCAGATCACCCACACCATGTGAAGAAAATCTTCAAAACATGTAGGAAATATGGAATATCATTAGAAGGAAGGAGGATTACTTTTGTTTTTCATGAAGGAAATATTTTAGGACATGTGATATATATGAAAGGAATATTAGCTAATAATGAAACTATTAGATATATCACATAGATACCTTACCCAAATAACAAAAATATATGAGATCTGTGCTCCAAAAGATTTATTTATTTCATAGGATAATTTCATACTTTGAACAAATTGTCAAAGATTTGCAAAAGATGATAAAAAGGAAGTAATTTTTAAATTTAATACTATAGGAAAGAAGGTAATTAAATAAGTTATAATGTGTTCTATAACTCCATTTAGTTGGAACTTTGATAAGGAATTATTTATTTACATGTTTTCCATTCTTAATCACTCTCTTATAAAACGATGGCTAGGGGAATGGTAGGCCCATCCCGTCTATGAATATAATATTAAGAACTATTGAATTGAAATAATGATGTATTGACAAAAAGGCCTATGTAGTGTACAAGGAAGTCAAAATATTCCAAATGAACATCTTGAAAATTCAAGTTAAGGTGATTGTTCCCTCATCCTATAATAGGATCAGCTTTTCTCTAAAAATAACTTGGGGAACAAAAGGAAAACAAGACGACATATTTCCAAGCATATGACCTTGAATTTAATATTTCACACATCATCACAGGTTGTGTTCTATTAAGACTCTCTACAAAATATCTGGACCCTAAGGATGATGAAGGTGAAACTTGGGAGAGCGAACGAGATATCTAGTAATCTAACACTCTTTGCTTTCTTCAACATGAATATTGATGGTACTTGGATGTAATATATATATATATCTATATATAGATAGATAGATAGATAGATATAAATGTTCCACGTTTTCACACCTCAACCCTAAGAAGTGAAGGAAAGTCACACTCAAAACCTAGCAATATCAACTCATTGACGAGGTGCACCATAATGGAGTCCTACTTTCTTGTTTAGAGAAAGATAATATTTTGACAAAGTAATCTCAAAGATGCATGATGGACCTCTAGAAAAAACGTTGTAGGTGATACTATGGCACATATGATCCTAAAAGGAGCATGTGAATATCCTACTATCTAAAGATATTCCCATGCTTATATTAGGAAATGCCCAGATAAGCAAAAGTGTGCTAGTAGAGAGAAAGAATGTGTCATACCTTTGCAACCATTGACAATAGAGGAACTATTTCAAGAATGTGAATTTTACGTGATTGGTGAAATTTATCCTTGTTCATCTAAACAATATTTTATCATTTTGATAGCCACTAACTATTTCGCATCGTTCAGTGAGATTATACCACCGAATTCAATTGGTGACCAATTTGTCATTTATTTACTCGAATAATACATTATAACTCATTTTGATGTTTCAAATTCTTTGGTTTACGATAATTCCACTTGATTTTCATCTCCTAGATTGACTAAACCTCCATTGTATAATGGAATTGCACTTAAAAGCTACTCTGATTATAACCCACAAGGAAATGGATTAGATGATTCTAGAAACAAAAGTATGATCATTGTTTCAAATAAAACCATAAATGATCAACAAAGAAACTATAACAATTCATTTCCTAATTCTCTATGGGTAGATTCAGTCACACTGAAAAGTTCCCTATGAAACTAACCTTTTTTCTTAGTCTATGGGAAAGAATATATATTGTTAGAAGAATCACCACACCTCTATGGAATCCATAATTATCACCTTTAGGGTTCTAGTTATCAGTTTGGAAATTTTATTAAGACTTGTAGGTTTTGGTGTAACAAAAAACCTATTCATGATTTTGGAGTCTGGACCTAGGTGTGATAATCGTGAACTACGTTTGAGGGTGGGTGTTGGAAGAATCATCGAACCTCTATAGAATCCATAATTTCCACCCTAGGGTCCCTAGTTACTGGTATGTAATGTTTACTAACACCTATGGGCTTTTCTGTAAGGGAAGCCTCTTCATATATTTCCAACTAATGTATTATTATCTACCTTATGCTCATCTTGAGAATCCCATGGCGAGTATTTTGCTCTTTACAAGAGAAAATCAACATAGTTTTTAAAATGGATAAACAGAGGGATGAAGATAAAAACCAACTTGCCATTTACCAGTGGATTATTATGTAGTTTGAAAAGAATTTTACGAGTGAGAAATATTTCCAAATTGTGCACCCCTTGTGTGACCCTTTTTTTGTAAAGAACAAATGATGATAGTGCATTTCCAGCATGGAGGATCATGACTAGCAAAGATATTTTGTAAATGTAAAAAATAATGAAATGTGATTAGATGATCTGAGTGGTGGAATATATGGATGCATGGTAGGGAGAGTTATGATTGGTGAGGAACATGTGACAACACAACCCACCACAATATATTTAGAATTGTAATGACTAAGAGAGAAGGTGTCGAGATTCCTTTGGGGTGGGAGGATTAACCCATAATGTGAGAGAGGGAGAAAAAAAATTGAAAATGGAACTTAATGCATGAATGGGAGGGGATTAACACAAAGAATATTGGCAAATAAGAAGACTATGAGAAGGGGAGTCCAAGGAGAGAAAGAAAAAGTTTAAGCATTGTAGGCTTTAAACCTAAGCAGAAATTACTAGCGTACAAATTCTAAAAAAAGAAAATAAACAATGGTGAGAGGATAAAAAATAAAATAGATATACACAGAGGTTTTCCCTCGAATCCCAAAACCGGGGCTACTATATTGATTTTTCGTTATATTCCTTTCAATGTTACAATATATATATTATATATATATATTATTATATATAATATATATATAGAATGGAATACATGTCAAAGAATCCATAAACCCCAATCCATTAAACCTGGATTATAACATAACTATAGCTCCCTTGTCTGTATCCACAAGATATGATGGGAAGAAAACCATTGTGCGAAATCCATGTGCAAAAACCATAGGTAGGTCTGCCCATCTAATATAGTGTCCAAAAACAAATTTCTCAGGAGGTGTCCCTCCACCCCGTGTAAGGGCACTGTCGTCCCCTGCAAACTCCATAGAAGGGAGACACCACCCCCATGTGAAGCCCCCATTGCACCTGGTGAAACAAAAGGGGTGTTGGTCACCACCATCCAACCCCTCGACTTCACGTGTGGGGCTAGTCGTGGAAAGAATATAACACACACCCAATATTATCCCACTTGTTGTTTTATTGTCCACACAGGGGACCATAGGAGACCTTAGTCATTGGTTCATCCCTATAATTCCCATTGTTTCTCCACACCAAGATAACTTCTCAATGCTCATAGACTTTGTCAATGCATCTGTAGCATTCTTCAAAGTGTCCACCTTTACCAGCAACATCATTTTTTCCTCAACCATATCCATTACAAACTTATATTGAACATCAATGTGCTTTTTCTTTGATTGATAACAATGGTTCTTTGTCAAGAAAATTCCACTTTTCCTCTCATAGTCTATCCTTATAGCTCATTGTACTAACCCCAAACTTGAACACAATCTCTACAACCAAGTTGCTTCCTTGCTTGTGTGAGTGGTTACCATGTATTCTCCCTCTGTAGTTGAAAGTGCCACTACAGATTGTGTCTTACTCATGCAACTAACTGCACCTCCAAATAGGTTAAACACATACCCACTTGTATATATTCTTTGATCCAAATCTCTAGTCCAATTTGCATCAACAAAGCCATGTATGTCCAAAACATGTTTCAATCCTCATCTTCTTTGGTAGACAAAACATAATCATTAGTGACATGCAAATACCTGAAAACCTACTTCACTATTGTCCAATGCTCCTTCCGTAGTTTTGACATAAACTTGCTCAATACTCGTAATGGATATGCAATGTCTAGTCTAGTACATACCATTGCATACATTAGGCTACCGACTACACTTGCATATGGAACATGGGACATGTCCTCTTTGTCTTCTTATGTCTTACGATACTATTCAGCAGATAAATTTACACCTACATGAATAGTAACCTTCACTAATTTATTATACTGCATATTAAGGCTCTCAGTATTGTCTCAACATACTTCCTCTAGTTTAACCAAAGCTTCCTCTTTGTGTGATCGCATTTAATTTCCATGTCCAAAATATAGTTTGGAGCACCAAGATATTTCATGTCGAATTTGAAGGACAATTGGGTTTTCAAATTTTGGATAATCCAGTTTTTCTTTCTAATCAACATAATATCATCCACATAGACGAACAAATAAATAACACAGTCACTAATTAATTTGAAATACGCATAATGATCTTCTTTGCTTCTGGTGAAGTCAAGTCTCCATATAAATTTATCAAATTTGTGATACCACATCCTTGGTGACTGTTTTAACCCATACATAGACCTTTTTAACTTGCATACCAATTATTTCTTACCCTTCACTACAAATCCTTCATATTTCTTCATGCAAATCACTTCTTCCAAATCCACATGAAGAAATGATGTCTTGACCTCCATCCATTCTACCTCAAAATCATAAGCAACAACAATAGATAAAAGTAATCTAATATAAGCCACCTTAACAACAAGAGAAAAAATATCACCAAAATCAATTCCTGACACTTGGGAATAACATTTTTCTACTAACATATATTTGTATTTCTCCACCTTTCCTTCTACATTCAGCTTCTTCGTAAACACCCATTTTATTCTAATTGGTTTCATTCTAGCCAGAAAATCCACCATATCCCAAGCCTCATTTTTGTCCAAAGATGCCATTACATCAACCATGGCCACATTCGAGAGTTTTCTATCCACTGAATCTACTACCTCCTTGATAGTTATGGGGTCATCATAAGTAATAGATAAAGAAAAATTTGAACAAAAAGAATATGGACTATACCTTTCTAGTTGCCTTCTTTCTCGAACTGATATTATCACAACTAGAGTTTGTGGCTCTTCATCTTATCATTCCTCTTCTGTTGTAGAGTATGATTCTTCTTCATTTAGTGCAAACTCTATCTTCTTAGGCTCCTTTGGTAGGAATTCATGAACATATTTGACCTTTCTAAAAACCACATCTCAGATATGCACAACCTTCCTTGTTTCTAGGTTCCAAAGCTTATAACCTTTTAAATGATCCTTATACCCAATAAAGATGCACCTTTCGGATTTACTATCCAAGTTAGTTTTGTTCTCCTTTGGAACATGTACATATGAATCACAACCAAATACCTTATATGTGAAGAGGAGGGTTTCTTACCTGTCCATACCTCAGTTGGAGTCCTATCCTCCAACGCTGATAAAGGTGATGTAGCATGTAGTCTCCCCCACCTCTACCCATAATTATAAGCCTAACTCGAAATCACTGAGCATGCTTGTTGCCTTTTCCATCAACACCCTATTAATTCTTTCTGAAACTCCATTTTGATGAGGTGTGTATGGAATAGTATTTTCTCATTCTATACCACACTTCTTATAGAACTCTTCAAATTCCTTCTTGCAGAACTCTCAACCGTTATCTGTCCTTAGCACCTTTATCTTCTTCTCTCTATGGTTTTCGACCATAGCCTTAAATTCTTTAAACTTGTCAAAGACATTAAATTTATTCCTGAAGAAATATATCCATGTATTCCTTGAGAATTCGTATATAAATGATACATAGTACACAAACTTACCTAGTCATGGAACCAAAACAGGTCCAAACACATCACTATGCACAAGCTCTAATATCCCTTTTGCCCTCTTAGCGCTAGAGGAAAAAATCACCCAAATTTTCTTCCCATATACACAATATTCATAGAAATTGAAATCCAGAGAGAAATTAGACATACCTTCTACCATACCATTACCAGGAAGTATTTGAAGTCCCTTCTCTCCAATATGCTCAAACCTTTGATGCCATAGCATGGACTTTTCTCTAGAGACCGCTAGATTTTCCACTCCATTTTCAGGAACCACACAACCGTTGCATCCATCAAGAACACTGCTACGAAAAATCTTATACAGAGTTACAATCAAAACTCCCCACATCAATATCAATGCTCCACGAACCATCTAGTAGATATCTTTCCCGAACACTGTTTTTACACCTGCATCATCCATCTTTCTTACATAAATCATATTTATAGCCAATGGAAGAATATGCAAAACACCCAAAAGTTTTCTAAACCTTCCACCTTACAACTTCAGCTTCACTTTTCCATGTCCATTAATTCTAGCCTTCTTGCCATCCCCTAAGAAGACATCATCACCATCATATTTCTCATACTCGCAGAAACTCTCCCTATGTGCAGTGAAGTGAAAGGATGCACCTGAGTAAATCAACCATCCCTCATGATCTACATGTGTACTTGAAGAATAGTCCAAGTACACATCCCCACCTTCATCTAAGGTGGTTTTCGCCACTGGAGAAGGAGCATCCTTAGATCCATTTCCTTTCTTAGGATATTTATATCTACAAATGTTTTTTAAGTTCCCTTCCTTTTTGCATTTTGAGCATACCTTTACAGGTTTTCCTTGAGATTTAGATCTCCCTCTAGATTTAGATATCCCACTCAAGGAGTTATTTTTTTTTCTATTCCAGGACCTTCCTCGTACAGACAAGGCATCACCATTCTAGCCCGCCATATTTTTATGTCTCATCTCCTCTAACAACAAGGATGAGACCATTTCATCAAATTTCAGGGTAGTTATATTGCTACCTATTGCAACAACCAGAATATCCCACGAATCTGGTAGAGAACACAACAAAATGATACACTTATTTTCATTTTGTACTTTAATATCAACATATAAGAACTAGCTTACCATAGTATTAAATACATTCATATGCTCTGTCACTGATTCTCCATACTCGATCCTCAAGTTACAGAAACTTTTCCGTAGGAACAGTTTATTCACCACAGACTTAAATTGGTACAAAGTCCCTAACTTGTCCTAGAAATCCTTCACATAATATTCCCCTAATACATTCAACAATATTAAATCTGAGACACATAACTGTATTGTTCACTTTTCTTTCTTATCCAAATTCTTCCAGCCTTCATCATACATGGTCATTGGTTTAGTACCCGGATCTACCGTGATCCTCTAATCTTGATCCACCAACAAATCCTCCATCTTGAGTTTCCATGACTCAAATATTTGACCATTAAATGTCTTGATCTCTATATTTTGACTTCTTGCCATCTTATTTCACGACAAGAATCGATCCCGCAGCTATCCCACTGAACAGGGTTTACCACAGGCTCGAGAAAAGAACCCATTAGTAGACAAGACGCCCCTAAAAGATAAAAATTGGCTCTGATACCAAATGTAGGTTTTAAACCTGTCCAAAAATTACCTACATATGAATTCTAAAAATAGAAAATAAAAAATGGTGAGATATTAAAACATAAAATACATATACACAGAGATTTTCCCCTAGATCCTGAAACTAGGACTACCAGATTTATTTTTCATTATATTCCTTTAAATGTTACAATACATATATATACATGCCAAAGCATCCATAAACCATAATACGTTAACCTTGGATTAGAACATAACCATAGTTACCTAGACCAGATCTACAAAATACCATGGGCAGAAAACCATCATGCCCAAAACCATATGCTAAATCCATGCAGAAAACCATAGGTAGGTCTGCTCACCTAATATAGGGTCCAAAAAAATCTTGGGGATCTTCCACAAATTCCATGCACATTGGCTACTACCCCCCTATTACCCCCATGCTATGCTTGATGTAATGAAAGGGGGCTTGGCCACCCCCCCTCTAACCCTCTTGACTTCAGTCGTGGGGCTAGTCATGGAAATAATATAGAATCTACCCAAAATAATTATTTTGATTAGAGTCACTTTGTGTGTGAATCCTTAGAATTTTATCATGTGAGATTCTATATTGTGGCATCAAATCTAAGCAGATCAACACGAGTCTTAGAGGAGGAAAAAGGTGTTTGAGAAACCACTCAGGTGCTTGTTGTAATGCTGATAAAACACTAGGAATAATGGTAGACAATGGGGTGCTTATTGAATTGGATGATAAACCACTAGGTTCTTGTTAAGGAGGTTGATGAAACACCATATGCCCTCCATGTAGGATGAGAAACCACCTATACGGTGTGTCATTATTTTTGTAGTATTTCGCTTGAAAATATAGCTGGTAAATAAAATATAAGGAAAATCCCATACTCCTAAGAAGTTGAACTATACTTGGATGAATTATAATTTGAAACCCTGAAGGAGAACTCCTGTGGACAATGGATTTAGATTAGGGGCGGTTATTTGTAAGATATTTTAGGCTGCAGTTATCCTATAGTTTGGTGTTGGCATTATGGTATAGATGTTTTCCTTGATGGTCACTCACATATGTGATACTCATAAATGATTCAATGATGTATGATGGTAGTTCATTGTGCAACATGTCAATTTAGAGGTAAGAACAAAGGATTACAAATCAGACTCCATAAATTGAAGAAAGAAAATGGTTTAAGTTCTATATGTTGTTTCACCTTATCCAAGTAGTGTATACAAACGGGTTCATAAGAAAAAGGAGTGTAAACATATGCACGCACTTTCACATAACGAAAAGCGTGTGGGATGGAAAATTAAGGTTAATGAATACTAGGCATTCATATAATGGTATTGACCCATGGTAATGAGTGTGACAAATAATATTGATACGATCAAAGAATACCAGTAGCATAACTAAGGTTTTGTTCCAAGGTATTGAAAAATGCTCTAAGTATATAAGAAGGAGAACATCAAAGGGCTAAGTGTGCAAGGGATGAATATCTTATGAAGAGTTAGATGAAATGAAAATATGCATGTTATGGTTTTTAGATGTTGTGCCTGATCTGAAATAAGTATGCACCTGAGTGGTTGATGATGGATGAGATCTAATGATGGATCAGGATCATAATACCTGAAATGAATTATCATTATGTGGTCTGATCATGGATATTCTAGATTTGATTGCTAACATATGTTTTTATCCTTTATACGCTATGATTTGAGTATATGTGAAGTCTAGAATAGCTGCAAAATTATAAGTTATTATCTGCAGCTCTATACGCTGGTTCGCCTTGGTGAAGGCGCGTATACACACTGGTTGAGCACTTCAAAGTAGTGTTACATTATGACATATGTTTTTCGAAGTTACAATTGGTGTTGGTTGTTGATGCAGATTTATTGGTTCAGCTTTGTGCCCTAGTGATAGTGATCTGATTGTTCAGATTGATTGATTGTGATTTCCTTTAGTGTTGATGGGTTTCAGTGATTGGTTGTATTGCAATAGTGATTGATTTTGAGCTTAAATGTTACTGATGGGTCCAATATGAAAATTTGATGAAACATGGTCTACATATTTTATTGTTGTGCATAAGGAGTATCCAATCTGAAAATTTATGAAACGTGGTCCATGGAGGAAGAGTGAAGGTAGTAGCCTTCTATAGGCCGATGCCTACGTACTGGTGA
Organism: Pinus taeda; assembly: GCA_000404065.3. Classification (NCBI taxonomy): domain Eukaryota; kingdom Viridiplantae; phylum Streptophyta; class Pinopsida; order Pinales; family Pinaceae; genus Pinus; species Pinus taeda. The sequence continues at coordinate 14,608 of APFE031016004.1, read as the reverse complement.
ACATATCCTCTAGTACAAGAGCTAGGGGGTTGGATCTCCCTTCAAATAACAATTAGAGAATGAGTGAAGGCGGTAGCCTTCTGTAGTCTGATGTCTACGTATTGGTAAGCATATCAACCATTACAAGAGCCAATGGTTGTAGCTCCCTTCGAGTAGAAGTTGGAGAATGAGAGAAGGTTGTAACATTTTACATGTGGGTTCCTATGTACTGATACGAGTCTGCACCAATACAAGATTGTAAACATATTTTCTTCATATTAAAATAGGACAAAGACGACAACAATAGGTGTTTTTTCTCCCACATTTTTTTTCTACCTTAAATCTTGGTGTTCATGTGCATTGCATATGTGTGATGGTTTATTCTTTTATTGTGCCACCTAGGTTATTCCCCTATACTACTAGTGTAACCCCTTATTGTTATTAGTACAACACCCTTATTATATTGATGTACCCATGTAGTGCCCGTATTGTTACTATTGTGCCCCATAGAAGCCCACGATTGTTATTATTGTGCCCTTATATTATTATTGTTATGTCGGCTCTGATTATATTATGACCCCTTAGACTCCTATATATATAAAGGAGGTCTTTTCATTTGTATCATCCAAGAATTGTTCATTTGTGTAATGTAAAGGAGGTTTCACCCTCGAAGAGGCTGAATTCTAAGGCATTCAACTATCATTTCTATATTTTTGTGAGTTGGTTTCATAACATTTGGTATCAGAGCTTTGAATTGCAGGGTTTCGCTGCTCCAAACAAGTCATCATGGCATTTGCGCTATAACTTTTTTTCTCCAACGTTTCCAATGCTAAAACAAAAACCTATTTGGGAAAAAATCATTATGAGCCTTCGATCTGAATTTTAGAGCATTTCACGCTATATTTGCAGAGATATGATCTGAGGAAGTTAGCCTTTTTTCATACTCTCGAATTTCATTCCAAAAAGGTGACCTGGGGAAAATCGTCATCACTTTTGTTTTGAGCATCAGATTGAAATTTCATAAGTTACAGAAAGAGGAAAAACTATAGTTTCCTGTATATATTTTTCAAATACTAAGGTCAAAACAGTGACACGTGGCACTTCTTACAAGTTTACTCTTCTGGAAAGGTTTATAATGAGGCAATCTTGGGAGATTATGCATAACTCTGCCTTGAAGAATCTAAATTCGATCAGACTAGTGGCATTAGAAAGAGGACACAAAAGGCTACTACAGGTCAAAATTTTAGAACTGGAAGAACCAAAATCACAGAGTTATAGTCATTTCAATATCTAGCTCCTAAAATCAAGAAAAGGTGATATGAGGAAGTTTGATGGCAAGGATCGGGAAATTGAATACTTTAGATGGAGTAATATTTTGATCCACATGGTGTACCACTATTATAAAAGGTATGTATTGCATCTTCATATTTAGAACCGGATCAATTTTTATGGTATAAAGGGCTTTTTTCTCATAAACAACTTGTTACGTGGTCAATTTTCACAGAGGAAATGATAACACATTATGAGGATACATAGTGGAAGAAAAGGGCTTTGTTACATAGTGGAAAGTAAAATTATGGTAACAAGGAAGTCTTCCCCACACAGCTATAAAGAGGGAAGTGTTGTTTCTCTTAGACTTCCACAACCTACAAGGGTTACACCACAACAATTGGAAGAAAAAAGAGAAAAAGGGTTGTGTTACAATTGTGATAGCAAATGCACTAAAGGTCATAAGTGTGCTGAGAAGAAATTATTTTACATAGAGTATGAAGAGGAGGAAGAAAAGGATCAAGAAACATTGAAAGAAGAGGATATATGCTAGAACCCAACCCTAGAGAAAGAAGAAATGAATCAGACCATATCTTGTAAAGCATTGGCAAGAATTACCACTCCTCAAACTCTCAAGATATAAGGATATATCAAGAAGAAAAAGTTGCAACAAGTGAAAGATCACATTGAGAAAGAAGAAATGAATCCAACCATATCTTGTAATTCATTGGTTGGAATTACCACTCCTCAAACTATCAGATAGAAGGACATATCAAGAAGAAAAATGTTCAAGAAGTGAAAGATCACATCGAGCATCAAGAAATGAATCCGACCACATCTTGTAAAGGATTGGAAGAAATTATCACTCCTCAAAATCTAAAGATAGAAGGACATATCAAGAAGAAAAAGGTTCAAGTGGTGAAAGATTACATCGTGCATCAACAACAAGTTCTCCAACTTTTAAAGGATAATGCCACTTGGGTGCAAAATCGAATGAAACAACAGGTAGATCAACATCGTAGTGAAAAATGCTTTGATGTTGCTGATTGGGTATTTTTACTGCTACATCTCAAGCAAGCTATTTGTGAGAAGGAAATGTTGGCAATACTACATGCACTTAAAAAATGGCGACCTTACCGAATGAGAAGACACTTCATGGTAAAAATGGATCATGGTAGTCTTAAATACTTTTTAGGAAAACTATTATCTTTAGAAGAACAGAAAAAATGTGTCACAAATATGTAGGGTTATGACTTTGACATCATCTATAGAAAATGGAAGAAAAGATTTGTTGCAGATGCACTCTCAAGAAAGGATGAGGATGTGGAAGCATTGTTTTATGCTATTTCTATTATCCAACTAGATTGGATAAATGAAGCAAGGGATGAATCGAAGAAGGATGAAGAAGTATGGCCACTTATTCAAAAGTTGTAAAAGATCCCAATTCAAACAATATTGCTAGAAATTGAAGAGGAAGGAAAAATCATATTGGAACTTGGAGGAGTCACAGAAACAAGAACCTGACAGCTACTAAATCAATCAATTTCAGAGTATGTCGTCAAGTGGAAGAATTTACCCACTGAAGATTCCACATAGAAGGACAAGAAGTTTATACAGAAGCATCAAGAACTACTCAAGAATTGAGGACAACACTTTTTGAAGGAGAGGGGCATGTTAGGCCCCTATACTACTAGTGTAACCCCTTATTATTATTAGTACAACCCCCTTATCATATTGATGTAGCCATGTAGTGCCCATATTGTTACTATTGTGCCCCATAGAAGCCCACCATTGTTATTATTGTGCCCTTACATTATTATTGTTATGTAGGCTCTGATTATATAATGACCCCTTAGACTCCTATATATAGAAAGGAGGTCTTTTCATTTTAATCATCGAAGAATTGTTCATTTATGTAAGGTAAAGGAGGTTGCCCCCTCGAAGAGGCTGAATTCTAAGGCGTTGATCTATCTTTTCTATCTTTTCTTGAGCTGGTTTCATAATAGTACCGTTCACCAGAAGATGAGATTTCAACTTAACTTGTTTTTATTTTCCCTCCTTTGTTATTGATTTCCTCCAAGTGTGAATGTCGACGTGCTTAATTTGAATGCAATGACCCACCAATTGACCTCCCATCCTACTACTTCATACTCTCCTTCCCCGCAGACACCCGAGTTGTGATGGGGTTGTACAATGAAGGAATGTATTAGCTGGTAGAGTCCTCATAGGTGGCACTTGGCCTTTCATGCATAATTAATTATTTTTGATAAACCAATAGTTTGATTATTCACCCACCCATGTGTCACTCACTCATCAAGGACCTCCAAAATTATTTACTTAAATTTTAATTTAAAAATAATATTTTTCCTCACCTCAACAAGATTCCTATTTCTTCTCCTATTTGTCTCTTGATCCCCATTTTTACTCGTTAATTTTTGTCCATTAATAAAGTCAATTGATAATTCAAGATTTTATCCCATATCTACTCCCTAGTTTAACTCAATATATCTCTTAGATGGATATTCTTATGTTGGTTTTTGCCACATGGAGGTTCTCTCAATTTCTCTAAAATTTAATTTATTAATCTTATTTCAATTCACCATCCTCTTCTCTTAATTAGGTTTAACTATTTTAGGATTCATTTTATCCTTATATTTATGTCCATCTTTCCAATTTTTATCTAATTAAATTACATTATCTACCTAATATTTTCCAACATGGGGAGGGTAGAGTTTTTAAGGTAAAATATTTTATTTCTTCCTATGATCCTCGTAACCCAAGTTTTATTCTTGATTTAATTACCTCGATTTCTAAGATCTTTTACCCTTGATGTGAATTTACCTACTTTTCATATCTTGATTATATTTTTTAATTTATTTATTTTTAATGATTCCAAGGTCGCCAAGTTTGGTCATTCCCTTCAAGAACTTCCCTTGACGTTCCAAGCATGTCACACCTAATAGTTTATTTGTTATGCCAAGGGTGCCAAGTTGGTAGTGCCCTTCAAGAAATTCCCTTGAAGTTCTAAGGGTACCACGCCACTTTATCTTCAAGAATTTAGCGGCTACGAGAGGAACTTATAGGTGCAATGATAGAAACCACTATTATCTCTTATGTTGCCTGCTATAGTGAGACTAATGGTTTCGGGGATCAAGGAATCTTCCTTGATGCGCATCCCCTGGTAAAATCCTCATAAGTGACCCAACTTTGGGACCTTCTCTTATGACATCATGATCTTCAAGGTGAAGGTGTTTCAACCTTTCTAACCCAAGTCATGGCAAGAGTGCTATTGGGTGAGATCAGGGACACCGTTGCACCCCTCCCATGTAGTTCCATCTAATTGTAAAACCCCATCACCCATATGTGAGTCATTCGGCCAAGTAGCTAATATGTGCCTGCAACAACTAATATATCATCAGAATATAGATAAAAATATATAGCAGGATTCAAATTTGACTTAGAATTTCAAAGATAAAATAATATAAATTTTCATCAAACTAGGTGTCGTCAACTCATCATATGTGACTGCCTCTGGTGGTTTCCTTCCATACTCAATAATCATCAGTAACAAGGTTTCTCAGTGTTAGTCATTGTCATAATAGAATCATTAACATCACCTAGTCATTTGCGTCATTGTTCATTGTAAACCAGAACTAATGCAAGTAGGTAACATATGGGACACATCCATCATGGCTATCATCATGATAACATCAATAGAAACATACATATCCATCAAAGCTATCAACATCGTAACATCAATAGAAAACCTACATATCCATCAAAGATATCATCACCATGATATTAATAGAGAGCATAGATATCCTTTACTACTATCATCATAAAAAATTCAATAGAGACCAAACATAACCATTTATGCTACAATCATCATAGTATTAATAGAGAATATGCATAACCATTAATGCTACAATCATAATAATACCAATAGAGAATATGCATAACCATTAATTCTACAATCATTATAATACCAATAGATAACATACATAACCATTAATGCTATCTTTGTCATAATATCAATGGAGAGCATACATAAACATCACAACCACTAATAGTAGAGACATGTGTCTAGATCCTCAATCTGAGGTCCTCAGAGAATAAAGTGTGGCCCTTAGGGCTAAATATATGTTAATATCATAGTCGAAAAGAGCAAGGAAGTACAAGGGGGAATATTAGTACACTGCTGAAGATCAAGTATCTTCACATTAGCTTCCCGCACATTACAAGTCTCCGCACAAACTAGTTTCAGATAGATTTTGTATCCCTACCAATTATCATTCTCCGAAATCCCAAGTTTGTGAAAAGACATATTAACAATTAAAAGTCTCAAAAAAGCTATTAAATTGGACCACAAAGATTTCACACACTAACTTCCTAAATAATATAATTAAAAACTATATATTCAAATTATTAAAAATGTAATTGTAAGTAAACCCAACTTTAAACTATACATTCAAATTATTAAAAATTTAATTGCACGAGTGAATGGTTGTGGAAGAGTGAAGAGGAAACACATTTCTCCGCACAATCAACTTCTCCACACTATTACTTCAAATGATATCGTATGATTTATTATTCCTATGCTTGACGTGAGAAATCATTCATTTATGATGTTTTTTAATTTCAAAAACATGAATAAAACTATATATTCAAATTATTAAAAACGTAATTATTTTTAATTTCGAAAACATAAATAAAAATATATATTCAAATTATTAAAAACATAATTGTAACAACTTTAAAATTTTTATTGAAATTATTAAATCCTTATTATGGTTTTTTAAATTTCAAAAACACAAATAAAACTCTAATATTTAAAGTATTAAAAACATAATTAATTTTCCATTTCAAAAAAAGATAAATAAAATTATTATTTCAAGTTATTAAAAAATGTAATTGTTAACTCAATCCATGTTTAAAATAATATATCAATTATGAAAATTGTAATTAAATATTTTAATTTTGAAAACATAAATAAAACGCACAATCAAATTATAAAAAAAAAAAAAACTACTCAATCCCACTTTAAACTATATATTCAAATTATTAAAGACCTAATTGCACAACATGAGTGAATTATTGTGTGGGAGTGATGAGAAAACACATTTCACTGCACAAACTTCTCTGCGCTACTACTGTGAAAAATATATCTAAGACTATTGCAATTGCTAAAAGCATTCGAAGGAAATTTTTAAGGATGAAAATTTATTATAACATGTTGAATCTCATTGGTGTCTAATATGCAAACTATATAATATGTGTTAATATATTTATAAAAATATGCAAATTTCTAATGATTTTATATGTTGACTCTATATAATTTTAGCAATTTGTAAAATTTCGGCGAATCATTTCTGGAAAAAATAGAAATTGAATATATATATATTTTTTTGGAAAAATTGTGGAAAATTAGTCGACTTATGAATATTAGCCCTTAAAATTCTCCATGCATACCCACTGAAAATCCCATAGAAGATTTTATGTCAATTAAACTATTGTTGAAGCTTGTGTGGAGAGCGTGCAGAAATATTTCATTGTGCTGAGAGCTTTGTGCGGAAAGCTTTCACTGTGTAGAGATATGCATATGCTTGACGTGTTTGAATTTTTAAATTTGTTATTTCAATTTCAACCGTGCACAATGAAAATGTAAGAAAAATTCTTTGCATAAAGAATTAACGATAAAAATATAAATGAAAGAATAAATATTTGCTAAATTATAAACTATTAATAACTATAATAATTAAACAACAATAATAGTTTCTTGAAACTATTACATTTTTATAATACTATATCCATTACAAGGAAACATATTAACCTATAATACTATGGTGATTAACTATGTTCATTAATAGTTCATAATTAATGAGTTAAACTCCTTAATGCAATAGCTATTACATTTAACTATTATTAAATTATTACTAGAATATTGTGCATCTAATTATAGCTATTAATTATCTGTGAGTAATGTTTTATTTTGATAATTATTTTACATGGATAGCTTTTATAATGCTATAGCTACTAACCTTTTTTTATTAATAGATAATAATTAATGAGTTAAAATCCATCATGCAATAGCTATTACATTTATTACTCTTAACTTGACTATTAATAGACTAGTGTACATTTAATTATAGCTATTAATTCTCTAGCATTAATTCTTTCTTCTTTTGATAATTATTTTACATGGACAACTTCTTTGCACAAGAAAACACAAATATTACTATTAAACGAAAATATTCGCACTTCTATTAATAGTTAATAATTAATGAGCTAAACTCTGCACTACAATAGTTATTACATTTAACTATTATTAACTTGACTATTAATAGACTGTATTTCATTTAATTATAGCTATAATTATTTGTCATTAATGCTTTCTTTTGATTATTATTTTACATAGACAATATTTATAATACCATAGCTATTAATTTTTTATAATTAATGAGTTAAACTTCACATAGTAGCTATTACATCTGATATTATTAACTTTACTATTAATAGACTATTATGAATTTAATTATAGCTATTAATTCTCTCGCATTAATGTTTTCTAAATTTGATAATTATTTTAGAGGGACAACTTTTTCACATAAGAAAAACATAAATATTACTATTAAACAAAAATTTTCACACTTTCATTAATAGTAGTTAATAATTGATGATTTTAAGTCATCATTGCAATAGTTATTCCATTTAACTATTATTAACTTGAATATTAATAAACTATTGTGCATTTAATTATAGCTATTAATTCTCTCGCATTAATGTTTTCTTGTTTGATAAAGTGGCGACAAATTGCTGCTTGTGAGAGTTTTCTATGTGCATAAAGTTTTGCACAAGCAGTGCTCTGCACTGCAACAACCTTGAGTTAAAAATCCATGTAATAAAGTTAATAAAGGAAAAATAAGACAAAGGTCATGGGACATGTATTCCAAGTTGAATTTTGCGAAAAACATTCTAGTGTGGATGTTCATTTGGTTTATTATGCCTAAGTAAATTGACAAAGGCTTTAGAAAGACAAGAGGTATTAATTGTCATTCTATTTATCAAAATAAAGGAAATATGAGAAAAGGAAGATGAAAGGTCACAGGTTGCATGTGAGCAGGAAAATGAAGGGAAAATAATGGAAAATGAATATAATAGAGGCATCATTAATAAAAGTGCTTTTGAGGATCAGTTCACAACCTTTTGTCAATTCAGTTTTGGAGCTCTCTCTCATACTCTCATACACATAGAGTATTCTTGGAGCACTCTAGCATTGGAGGAAGTGATGCAAAGGAAGAAAAAGAAAGCAAAGGGAAGCAAATATCAAACAAAGAAGAGTGGGATCAAACAGCTACAACTGTATTACTTGCAAGCACTAATTTGCACATATGATTTCCTTGCTAGTTTTGGCATGCATTGTACATGCATGTGTGTATTTGGTTCTCTTACAGTCATTGGCATGGCTTTTTCCAGGTGTGACAATGGTTTCCAGCATTGCCTTAACATTTCCAGATAGCCATGGTGTGATGGGGTTTCTCTTAGTTGGTTGAGATGGCATTAGGGGAATTTTGAGGTCTAAAATGGGCCTCCAAAGGAAATTTTTAAATATTAGTGGAAATAATAAAGTAAGATTAGATTGCATCATCAAATTTTAGAGGGAAAAAATAAAAAACTATTTTTCAACTCACATTTTCAACTTATCTCCCTATGCATTTACTCAAATTTCAAGTAGAAACACTCATATTGATGCATAATTTGATTCCTCATCCAAGAAGTACCCATGTTGCATACTTTCGATGGACCCTACTACATGAAAAATGAGAAATACATGAAAAATATGATTGCAATCATGTTTTTTCATGTATTTCTCATTTTTCGTGTAGTAGGGTCAATCGAACGTATGCAACATGGGTACTCCTTGGATGAGGAATTAAATTTTGCATCCAACGAGTGCTCCTGCTTGAAATTTGAGTAAAACCTAGGGAGATAGGTTGAAAATAATAGTTGAAAAGTAGCTTTATTATTTTATTATTTTTAATATTTCTACTTTTTTACTCAAAAAATGGTGAATCATCCCCCATGGTTGACATCATCATCCTGAATCCTATTGGTTCTTATAAAGTTTAATTTGGTTGTACATTTTTCTTAGGAGAACCATTTTATACCTCAAAATTCCCCTAATGATTATCCGATGGTTTCAAAATTGAGTCGAGTGTTCTAAGGAAAAATCACAAGGCCTACGAATCCCTTGACTAGTAATGGCGCGATACATAGCAAAGCCTGGTTTTGAATACACTTGTTGGGCCTAGGACTCCCTTGACTGGTAATGACGAGATATGCAGTAAATCCTAGTGGTGAATGCCCTCGTTGACCCTAAGATTCCCTTAACCGATGATGGTGAAATACACGGTAAAGCCTAGAGGGTGGAGATGAAAAAATTCCTCACGTTTAGGTGGAGAGATCCAGAGATATCCATGTTTGTTTAGGGCCTAGTGATCCCTTGACTCATATATGGTAGGATTTCGGTAAATCCTGTAGTGTATGTTTATTGTTTGGGACTAGTAATCCCTTGGCGGGATACATTGTAAAGCCTAAGAAAGACTTCATTGGTTTTGTTGTGAGTCCCACATTCATGCTTGGAATATGGCATGCAGTTGATTAGAACAAAGAAACATTTGGTTCAACCAAATCTATGGTCGGGTGGTACGTGGAAGTCCCTCGCTTGGTTGGATTTTGAATATGTTAATCAAGGCTCTTTCATCTTGTGTTTTATGCGTAATTTACTTGTTATTATGTGGCTTTAATGGTTTTTATATGATTGTTATTATGTTAGTTATGTGTTGGTTATAAGCATGGTTTATGACAGATTTTGGTTATGGCTCTCATCATGTTTTGATTTTTAAATGAACTGTTAATGAATTTATGACCTAATAGATGATAATCCATTTATTTTGAGACAGAATCATACATTATTGATAATTATAAGATAAGTATGAAGTCCCTATGCTCAAATGTGTCTATATGACCTATAGATTACATGTTCATGATGTGTTTGACAGAATGTATGTCATGGCTAGGCCTTATCAGGTCAATTCCTTGTCCAAATTTTGCATTAGAGACCTTTTGATATTGTTATTTATCATTTCTAGAAGTTTCATGAAATCTTGGGCAGAGGCCTCAGTCCTGGCCCTAAAAAAGTGACTCAAAATTCAGGGTCGTTAGCATGAAACTGTGTGAAAAAGGATGAAATCACATGGGCGCCTTGTTATGTGAGTGACTAGAGGGTCTTAGTTGCATGGAAGGCTTATCATGGGAGTGACTTGGGGTCTAGTTTAGTCAAGAAGAAAATGCTCTTACGGGTTGGACACATAGAGTGTTGGTTGGCTCTTGAAGTTTCTGTAGGTTCTGAGGGGGGTTTTTAAAGTGTTGTTCCATTGGTTCCACTTCTTTAAGGTGATCTAGGAGGTTGAATCATATCATAGTAACTCTTCAACACATGTTTACTCCAATGGAAAATTTTTCTTGGGTAAATGTAGGAGGAGGGTGTTACATGCACACTACTAACTCTACAACTATTTTCAATGCCAATGCACACCCTTCAACCATTTGATTTTTTAAATTGGTTATTTCGATTTCAATTGTTTTAGCAATCCCTTTGCACAATGAAAATGAAAGAAAAGATCCATACACAAAGCATTAACAATGAAAATATAAATGAAAGCATAAAGAATAGCTAATAGCTATTAATTAATTAGTTGTCCAAAGTTAATTATGAAGTTATAAATGATAGCAACACAATAGTAATAGAAAAATAAGTTATAATTATTAATAGCTGTAATAATTAAACAACAGCAATAGCTTCATGAAACCATTACATTTTTATAATACTATAGCTATTACAAGGAAACATACTAATCTATAATACTATATTGATTAACTATTTTCATTAATATTAAATAATTGATGAGTTAAACTTTGCAATGTAATAGTTATGACATTTAACTGTTATTATATTTACCATTGATAGAGTATTGTGCATTTGATTATAGGTATTAATTCTCTGCCATTAATTCTTTATTTTGATCAGTATCTGTTGATGCCTCGAAAATCGCTGCAACAACATTGGGGAAAACACCCGGTCCGGACCTTAGTGCAGCTCCTTTTCCGTTTGGGATAGTGGCTCCGACTGGGGGTAATGGGACCAGTTTCC
>APFE031015990.1:0-16703 GCA_000404065.3 Pinus taeda | reverse complement strand
ATGTGTGCATGCTCTTGATGTTTTATTGTTATTGATGCTGCTATATTGATGATCAACGTAGAGGAGCTTATGTATTGTGTATGTATTCTGCAATAGCACATGATCAGGATAATCTCCATTGAATATGTGTTTATTATTCAAAATTTCTACACTAGAGACATGCTCCGGTGTCGTTAAACCTAGTCACTATTGTTCTCACTCAAGGTTGGGTGATTCCTCCTTCTGTGACTCAATAACGGTCTAGTATGGAATTGTGCTCCCATGTACTGTCGACCATATGTTGGGAGACACCACTAGGTTATCATCCTATATCCTTAGGAAGTCGTGTCTGCCGCCTTGCAAACCGTAATGCACCGAACACAGCATTCGGGAAGATAGACTGCTGTACGGAAAGTCCTTGGTTTTCATATGACTGCCAAGGTGTATATGCAGTTTTACGGGTTGTTTGGTAAACCTTTTGCCTAGTTCTCCAGAGTAGTCTCTTTCGTTCCTTTTCGGACTCCCTAAAAGAAAAGGTCCATCTAAGCACTTGTCACTTCAGGCTCATTAAATATTTGAAGGCGACTAGAGTCATCTTTTTGTCCTTTTCTCGACTCTTTAAAGATGAAAAGGTCAAGTTTTGTTCTTGTGTCTTAAAATTTATTTGGCCACGTTCACATTTACCTTGTTAGATCCCGTTTGCATTTAGTTTGAGTAGGGTTCTTCCCCATTAGTTTTCCTAGGATTTTGAATTGAATCATCCTAGCGGAATCATCAATCCCGTATCCCGTTCCAAATCACCAAGGTTCTCCATCCTTTGTCGCTCCCGAGGTTCCAGTTGTTAGTGATACTTTCCCTGTTATCCTGAGTATCCAACCGCTTAACTCTCCCGCCCCAGAGGATGAGTCTTACGATATTGATTGGAACCCTGTTTGGGAGCCTTCTGAGGAAGACTTTCCCACTACTCCTCCTAGTGTTTCGGTCCCAATGTCTTCCTCCGACATGGATGAGACGACTCCCGTGTTGGGTGAAGAATCCTTTGTGCCAGAAAGTGAAATACCTATGCCCATGGAAACTTCACCTTTTCGTGCAACAGGAACTTTGCCTTTCCGTGTTACTTCCCTTGGTGTCACGTTGCCTTTAAGATATAATGCTTTGGCGGACATCATTGGGTCCAGGTCTCCCCTTGCGATTTCCATATGGTCTCGTACTGTCCCTCCGACTTCGAAGTCATTTACACCTCAAATTCACAATGTGTCCATCACATCTGTTCCGACCATGCCAACTGTTTGTGTGGCTTCTTCAACCCCTGTTGTCAATGTCGCCACTGCTTCTTTAGTGGTCACTACTATTGTTGGGCCTTCTGCTGGTCCTATCAATAGTGGCCCAACGGTAGGAGTTGTTAATCCCACACTAAGTTCCCCACCTTCTTCTGGTTCCATTCCAGTAGGGGGGCATATGATCAATATATACAAGCTCTTTGGAATCTGGATCCTCAAAATCCATTTAATTATTATGACTCTTGCGAAGCTCATATCTATTACCTCAGACCTATGCCATCAACCCGCGGTTGAGGTCACGGTTCCGTTGTCCGTTGCTTGGGGTACCACCACTTATCATGGTGGCCAAACACCACCCACGAATTTTCAAGGGCCACCTTATCAAGGTCAGCTGTCTTACGGACAACCTTATCTAGGGCAACCTGGAAGCCCACAAGGACAACCCTTCCAGGGACAACCTTCGGCCTTTGGTGGTTCCTCCTTTACCTATTTTGGGCAACCTTCTGGTAATCCGGGACAACCTTACATTCAGCAAGGTCAACCCGGTATCTAGCAAGGCTACTCTTCTGGGCAAGTTGGTCAATCTTACGTTCAGCAAGGCCAACCCACTGTCTAGCCTAATCAACCATCTAGACAAATTGGTTAGCCTCAAAATCAACCGGGCCAACCAACTGCCCAGTCTGTTCAGCCATCTGGCCAATCAGGACAACCCTTTGTTGGGCAAGGACAACCCAGTACCCATCAAGCTCAACCTTCTAGGCAAGTGGGTCAACCTCAATCTCAGCTAGGTCAAACTTCTAGCTAGATGGCTCAACCTCAGTTTTCTCAGGGACATCAATCTGGGCCTGTTCAACCGGGCACTCAAATGATTGTTTCTTCTCAAGCGCCACCCAGTTTTCAGCCCCAGTCTGGGCTCCATACCTAATCCGGTCCTCAAATTCAGGTTGGATCCCAATTTCAACCTGCTTATCAAACCCAACCTGGCTATCAGGCTCACTTTGGAGCCCAACCGCCTTATGGTACCCATCAATCCCCAGGGCAAGCCCAATTTTCCCCATATCAAAATTATCAACAACTGCAGGTAAATCCTTACCAGAATTTCCAGCAACCATATGTTACTCCTGTAGGCCAAGCTGGTAACCAGTGGAGCGTTGGGGGGCAAATCCAGGGTCAACTGTCCAGTTACAGCTATAACCCCTACGGGCAAAATTCCTACGGACAAAACCCTTATGGGCCAAGTCCATCCGGACAAAACCAATGGGGGCAATAAAAATCTGGATGGAACTCTGGTGCTACCTCCTACCCGCGGCCTTAGATGTCCTTTAATCCTCAGTTACCCTTTTTAGTGACGTTGGAATTACCAGACGTGTCCAAACTGGCAAATGATCCCATTCTTCATAATTCGTATTGGACGCCGGTTCCAACTAAAATTCCAGGTGATTGTCCCACGTTTGATGGTAAATATGGAGAAGATCCCCAAGCTCATGTCTTGACGTATCATTTGTGGTGCTCGTCAAACTCATGGTTTGATGATTCAATCTGGCTTCGCCTTTTTCAACGGATTCTCACTTGCTCTGCTGCTAAATGGTATATTGAGTTAGCTCGCAGATCTTTTCAGGATTTTAACTTGTTAGCTATGGCATTTTTAACTCATTTTTAGTTGTCGATTTGATATGAAACAGGCACACATCTCCTGACATCCTTAAAACAGACTACGGCCACACATATCTCTGATCATATTCATGAATGGAGATAACGTCATCGTTTGATTAAGTTTTGGATTCCCGACCAGCTTCTGACTGACTAGTTTACAACTTCATTTGTCGGTCCGATAGCTCGGGACATTGCTATGGGGGCATGTGTAACTAAAGAGCAAGCTATTACGCGTGCTCAGTACCTTGACTTGGTTTACTCCCAGTCCGGTACATTATATGATTATTTGCCTGATGCTCCGAGGCCTGGAACTTCCAAAGCTCCACCAACACCATCTGTTGACGGTGTCATTGGTTCTGTCAATGCGCCCTCTAAGAAATCTTCCGCGAACCCAGGGAAGGAAAAGTCGAATGCTTCAAATGAAAACACTTCTCAGGCTGTATCTAATGCTCGTAATACTTCCGAGGTGAATGTCGTCCAGTCCACCACGGTAGACAAAGCCTCGAAAGGGAAAAAGAAGGGAAAAGGAAAGAATAAAGTTGAACAGCCAAAGCAGGATCCCCCTAAACCTCCCCCTGAGGAAGGTGCCAAACGCAAGCCAAAGTATCCTTGCCTTATCTGTGACAAGGATCACTATACCAAAGACTACCCAAGGCAGTCTGAAGTTAGTCGTTTGTTGAAAGGTGCCCCTCGAACTCCTGTCATGCTCAAAAAGCCTTTTCCCTCGCAGCAAACTCAAATGGTGGTTGTTCCATCTCAATCCTCTTCTCCCTTTGGTTCTCAGGTATTTATGGCTAAGACGATTCCCGTCCACATTAGTACTCGGGCAAAAGAGTATCCGTCGCCTGCCGGGAAGAAGCCTGAGGTCCCCTCTAGTGCTCCTCCGTCCAGTTCTGGTCCCCTTCATATTGAGTGACCTAGCACTGAGACGGTAATTCGAGCTCCTCCTAAAGGCGTACTCCAGAAATCTTCGTACAACCCCAATGCTCGTGCTACTCAGCACTATAAATCAATTGAGAACTTAGCCCATGCTCCGTCAGCTATGTCTGCATTAGAAGTTATCTAGAGCTGCCCCTCTCAGAGGAATTCTTTGCATTCAGCCATCAGTGGCATTGACCCGGCCTACTCATATTTGATTACTTTTGACCTGAACAGTCATATATCGAGGCTACCTCCCCAAATTTCCTTCCTTATTCAGGTCATCATAAATTCTAAAACGATTCGTCGTACCGTCATTGATGAAGCCGCTTCTACTTGCATAATGTTTATTGCTTGTTGGAAGGCTATTGATTCTCCGACTTTGACCCAGTCTCCTATGACCTTGGAAGCCTTTGATGGGAGAGAGTCTCGTCCTTATGGTATACTCCAACTCTTGCCCATTACATTGGAAGGGAAGACGGTCGAAGTGGAGGTCGAAGTTGTCGATGCAAATTTAACTTACAACCTCCTTTTAGGACGAAGCTGGACATATGCCATGCGAGCCATGGCTTCATCTCTATTCTGTGTCATTCGTTTCCCTCATCAGGGGAAGATCGTCACTGTAGACCAATTGTCCTTCTTCGCCTCCTCCTCTGACAGCAACGTGCCATTCGTGGAGCATACCTTTATTTCTTTTGAGAGTGTGGGTGCTAGAATCTTCAAAGGTCCTACCCTTATGGGTGTTTTTTCACTCCCACCTCCCAACATTACCCCCATTAATATGATTTATGTTCGCTCTGATGCATGGGTTCTTCTCCCTGCTAATCAGATAGAGTCTTGGGGCAATGAGATGTCATTGAGTCATGTCGAGCTCAACTACATTGAAATTGTTTATGCATTAGCTCCATCCTCCGAATCCGCTCCTTCGAGCGGAACTCTTGACTCGTACATTCACTCCCCTTGGCTTGGAGATGGCGCTTCCTCAGATCCTTTACAGGAATTTTTTCCTTCTGATGAAGCGATTATTGAGACCATGTCTTTCAACGAACCCCCTTGGTCTGATCATCACCATCTTTCCTCGTTTCTCCCTACCCATAGGGAAATGTTTACTTGTCTCGAGCAATTTGCTTCTTGTCTCCCCTTTCAACCTCTTCAAATACCCATCCAAATCCATCAAGTGTCTATTGAAGGGAATATAGGGAACATCACGCAAACTCAGCCAATCGACATCTCTGTTAAACCAGGGATTGTCGAGCACATCCACGTTGGAGTAACTTGTACTCCGGAGGAGATTCGGCTTTATACTGATCTTTTTCATGAATTTCGTGATGTGTTTGCTTGGTCTTATGAAGAGATGCCCGACATCGATCCTAACATCGTGGTGCATGAGATACCTACCTATCCGGGTGCTAAACCTGTTCGACAGTGTCTACGCCCCGTGCACCCCCGAAAGGCTGCAGCTATTAAAGCAGAAGTTGAAAAGCTTCTTAAGGTTGGTTTTATTTACCCCATCCCACTCACAGATTTGGTCTCTAATATTGTCCCTGTAACTAAAAAATAGGCACTATCAAGGTATGTGTTGACTATCGTGATATTAATTGAGCCTGTCCCAAAGATAACTACACCACACCCTTCATTGACCAGTTCATTGATGAGTGTGCCGGGAGTGAAATATACTCATTCATGGATGGCTTTTTTGGTTATAACCAGATTAATATTGCCCCTGCCAATCAACACAAGACTGCCTTTATCTGTCTGTGAGGCACTTTAGCTTATAAGAAGCTCTTCTTCGGTTTAAAAAATGTCGGTGCCACCTTCCAACGCGCAATGTCTTACGCATTTCATGATATTCGACACATTGTGCAACCTTACCGGGATGACCTTCTGACTCATTCGGTAAAACGCCAAGACCATCCGACTCGCCTTCGCGAAATTTTTCTCCGTTGTAGACACTATCACATCCGGCTTAATCCACATAAGTGTGTCTTATGTGTCAAGTCAGGCGGACTTCTTGGGTTCATCGTCTCCTGAGAGGGTATTCGTTTGGATCCTCTTAAAGTTGAAGCCATCCTAAATCTTCCCCCCCCCCCCCCCCCTACTTCTTTGCAGCAATTGCAGAGTTTGCAGGGAAAAGCAAATCTTCTATGACGATTCATTCTGAATTATGCCGAAGTGGCTAAAGGCTATACCCGGTTATTAAAATGCGACACCCCTTTTCTTTGCGATATCGTTGCACAAGAGTCATTCGAGCGCCCCAAGGCTCTCCTTGTTTCTGCTCCTTTGTTACGTCCCCTTGATTATCACCGGAACTACACTCTTTATTTAGCTGCTGCTGATACCACCATCGTCATGGTTCTAGTTAAAGACGATGATGATGGTACTGAGCATGTCGTTTATTATCTCGGCCGCAATTTACTTGATACGGAAACTCGCTATGCCTATGTCGAGAAGTTGGCATTGGCCGCCATTTGTGCCATCCAACGTTTCCGCCATTATATATTATTGCGTACCACGACGGTGATTTCTAATTGCAACCCAATGACGTACATTTTTTCATGTCAGTTACTGGGGGGCAAATACTCAAAGTGGATCGTCATCCTCCACGAGTTAAACTTGGAGTTCACCACTGCTAAGTCCAAGAAGTCCCTTGTCTTCGTTGAGTTGCTTTGCTCTCTGCCATATGTTATGGCACTCTCTCGGTTAAAGGACCATATTTCGGATGAAACTTTGTTCTTGATTAGTACCCTCGATCCTTGGTACAAGTATATTATTGTCTATCTTCAGACGTCCTCATTTCGTCCTGATTTATCCAAGGATGCTCGGCGACGGATTCGCCATTAGTCTCAACCTTATCGCATTATTGGGGACACCTTGTACCGACTCGACGCCGACTCTATCCTCCGCCAATGTTTAACACTCGAGGAAGTTGAACGAGCTCTAAATGACTGCCATTCTGGTGCCTGTGGTGGTCACATGACCGGGTATGCCACTGCCCAGAATATTCTCTGTGCTGGTTATTTTTGGCCCTCCATCTTCAAGGACTACATCCTTTCCATCCACTCTTGTCATGAGTGCCAAATCTACCAACAGAAGATGTGTGCACCGCCCGCTCCATTGCACCTTGTTGTTATCGTCGGCCCTTTTGCTAAATGGGGCATTGATTATATGACCTGTAACCCTCGCTCGGCTAGGGGGCATGGGTACATCATTGTTGCCATTGATTATTTCACAAAATGGGCCGAGGCGATGCCTACACTATCTGAGGACGGTCACACAATGGTGCAATTTTTGTTAAATCATGTTATTTCACGATTCGGAGTCCCTCAGGCTATCATTACTGATCACGACAAACACTTCCGTAATCATATGATGACTGAGTTAACAACCCAGATGAGCTTGCGGCATGATAGCTCAACACCGTACTATCCTCAGGCCAATGGCCAAGTGGAAGTTGTCAACAAAGTTCTAGTTACAATGCTTCAATGCACCGTTGGCATGCATAAGTCCAACTGGCATTTGATGTTGTTCTCCGCCTTATGGGCCTACCGAACTTCAGTGAAGGATGCCACCCGGTTCACCCCATTCCAATTGGTTTACGGTCTAGAGGCTACCCTTCCGATTGAGTGTGAGATCCCCTCTCTGAAATTAGCTGCCGAATTACTCCCCAACACTACTCCAGTAGAAGAACGTCTTCTCTATCTAGAGCGACTAGACGAGACTCGTCGACTAGCCTCTCTAGCCATTGAAGCACAGAAGAAGAGAGTGAAAACTCACTTCGATCATACTGTTCGTCCTCGTTCTTTTGTTGAAGGAGATTTAGTCCTGCTTTATGATCAAGCTAATGATAAGCTGGGGGCAGGCAAATTCGAGCCCATGTGGCACGGGCCTTATATTGTAAAGTGAGTTTTGCAAAAAGGGGCCTATGATCTGATTGATTATGAAGGGAACCCTCTAGATAAGCTTTGAAATGGGCTTTATCTAAAAAAATATTACGCATGAACCCCATACATTTTGATTTGTACATACGTGTGTTCACAACAGGTGTGTTGTGTGTGTGTGTTTTCATGTCTGGCTTGGTGTGTAGGCATAATTGCCGCTTATTGTGTCTTTTTGCTTCGTGTGTAGATGTCTGGTACACCTTACGTTGGTTTCGCTAATGGTGCCTGTTGTAGTACACATAACCTGTCTTCTGCGGCATGGGTGATCTACGATCCTCACGGTGAGTTAGTATACCTTCAAGGTGTTTGTCTGGGTTGTACCACAAACAATGTCGCTACATATAGTGTTGTTATTGAACTATTGACCGAGGCTATTCACCTCGGCATTCGTTCATTGGTTGTGAATCTAGACTCTGAACTTGTTGTCCACCAGCTTAATGGGCATTATTCCATCAGAGATCATCGGATTTTAAGGTTGTATTTACGTGTTAAATTGTTAGAAAGGAATTTTGATTTTATTACATATCAACACATTCCAAGAAGATTAAACATGTTAACTGATGCATTAGCAAATCATGTATTAGACAGACATTTGCGTAACATGTAATCAAAACAGCATATAGAAGCATTCAAAATACAATAATGACCATTAGGAATATATATATATATATATATATTATAATATAATATATATTATATATATATATATATATATATAATAATATATTGTGTGGCGCACCAAGGCGCTCAAAAAATTAGTAGGAAATAAAACCTAGGTGTCTACTGCAGTGGATTATGCTCCCTATAGCACACCACCGCTCGTGCAACCCATCTCAACAGTCGGTGCACCCTAGGTATCACCCCACTGTATGAATCTGCAACTCTATGGGGACCTCCTCGATCCCCATGTAATGAGGGATCCTTGCCATCAGACCCTCGAGATTTTGGGCCACTATCTCTATCGAATCGCCAGCTGGAGGAGCCAAGACTAGCTCCCTAGTGCCCTGTGGATCCCTCCACGCCTTTGGAGCCAATCCTACAAGCCTCACTAGTCCTACATCTGCAAATACCATAGAGTACATCATCAGGACATGTGCACGAAAAAATCTAAAAAAACATCATAACAGATAAAATACAAAAATAGTGTGATCAAGTGCTTTACCGCCATCATCCCACTGCTTGCCAGTAGGCAGTTGCATGTCGGGGTCTCCACAGAAGTCCATACCAGCATATGGCTAGTCCTCAATGAAGATCGTCTGGCACTTCAGCCACTCACGGAACAGTGTCCCCCATGACACTGGGCATTCGCCACCTCCTCGTGGCATAACAGGGGCCCATTGAGTGATCCTGGTCTCCCATGGTCCGGGCGCGTCCAAGTCCATATCCTGTAATTGGAGTGACAGCACCCGCTCCAGCATGAGCGAGATCAAGATAGACCCGTAGCCAAATTGCTTCATCACCCCACGGCGACAGTTGGTAAGCTGTCTCTTCATGTTGGCCGTCACTGTTTCCACCCAGTTGAACATGGTCGGGTTAAGGCATTCGAGAGCCAACCGGAGTTGGGTCTTGGATGCCTCGTGTCTGGCATGGGAGCCCACTACCCTCATCACCATAAAGAGAACTGCACGAAGAACCAAGTCTTCTACCATCAGAATTGCCACCTTCCCGCTCTTTGACTTGCGTGCCCGTGGGCACACTCGTGCCATCAATATCTCTAGTGATTCGCCCCCGGGTCGTTGGCCTTCTAGGATTGGCCTCTCACCGCGACGGGACAATCCGATCAGGAAATATATGTCTGTAGCATCAAACTCAATGTCTCAGCCTTGGATTATGAATTTTCCGTCTGTTGGGTTCCATGCACGGATTATCAGCTCTAGCAAATCGGGTTGCGCCCGAAGGTGCGGAGTAAGGAAGAATTTTAGCAACCCGCACGCACATAAAGCATTTCAGCACCCAGCATCAGCAAAATCTTCCTCATCGTTAATATCGCAAGTTCGTTCCTGCTAAACAAATGCCATGATTGCCCTGTATGACGAAAAAGATGAGTTAGAACTTTGTTTATAAATTTCAATTCGTAATTTGCACAAAAAAATAATTTTGCGTCGTCATCACGACTGTTTTTAAAACAGTCGTGATGGCGCAAAGTTCACAGTTCGTTTTTCTCGTGGTCATCGCGAGAATACATCATACTCTCGCGACGATCTGAAGGCGTTACGTGTAAAACATGCTCAGTCATCGCGGACCCAAGCGGCATACCCGCGATGACCAAGTGGCGGACTCCGGCTCAAAAATCCGTCTAAATTTACCTACCTAACGCTAAAATGTATGAAAA
Organism: Pinus taeda; assembly: GCA_000404065.3. Taxonomy (NCBI): domain Eukaryota; kingdom Viridiplantae; phylum Streptophyta; class Pinopsida; order Pinales; family Pinaceae; genus Pinus; species Pinus taeda. The sequence goes on along the minus strand of APFE031015990.1, from coordinate 6,603 downwards.
GACTACTGAAATGAAGCGCAGGGAGAAGTCCACTTACTTAGCAGAGGTTTCAGGATGAACGATTGATAGATGAAGCCGAAATCAGCTTAAGAACTTTGCTCAGGTTGGTGCTCCAAATGCTCCAATGGTAAAATGAACAGTGCAAATGGTAAAAACAAATGAATTATCCCTGCTTTTTTATAGTAATTTTTTGAAATATTAAGAATTTCACTTTAGAATGTGGGTTTTTACCATTTTTATTGCATGGTTAATTGGAGTTTATGGTTTTTAACTATGTTTCTATCATTTATGTCAAATGGGTTTTACGATGGACGTGTTTTGTGCAGAACTATGGGTAGTGGAGTTATGTCATAGTTCGTGTGCACTTGGTCTGTAAAGTCATCTTTAACGCTCTTTTCTGACTTAAAAAATGAAAAGATAGACGAGTTTTTCCTTTCGACTCGTTAAACGAAATGAAAGACGGTCCGCTTTAAGTTCTTTTCTGACCGTGTAAACGAGAAAAGATTATCGAGCTTTTGTCATTTCAGGCTCGTTATTGGTTACAAAATGGCGTGGTTTCGATCTCTTTTCTACTTTTTCGGGTCGAGGTCACTAATCACGAAAAGTACTCCTTGATCGTAATGGTCAAGCAGTTCTTTTGAGTATCGTTTTATACTTTTTCGAGCTCGAGAGACACAACTCTACGAAAAAGGACCACCCCTTTTCAAACTCTCTAAACATGAAAAAGACTCCGAGTTTTGCCTATGTCGGACTCGTTAAACTCTGACGACATCGGACTCGTAACCATGATGAGACTCGAGCTTGTTTTCAAAAATAATTGGGATACTCGCCAGCAATGGTGGGGAAATTTTTTGGAAATCATCATTGTTTGTCTATGGCAGCTAGTCACTCTTGAACATCGACACTCTTGCTTCTTGTCGGGTTGGGATATCCATACATCGTCATTTGGCCTTCCATGGGTTTAGGTTTTCATTTAGCATCATTCCATCTGATCCATGTTGTCTCCATCCAGCCTCTGATCCCTTGGTACCTGAATGCTAGATTGGTCTAAATTAATTGTCAACCAGGGTGCGTATATTTAGAGGCGTGTGCCTAAAATATATAAGCATAAAGGATCTACTTTAAACCTATGACTCCTAAGTACCCTATGACTCCTAAGTACAGTGCTGGGATTAAATCTATTGTTAAACTATCAATCAAAACCTTAACTAAGCATCAAACCATATGCTATTAACAGCTAAAATGCAACCCATAACATGCTGTATATGACTATCTTTAAAGGCTCGGTCTCCTTACAGAGACACCAACATGAAACCCCTGTTCAATGTCATTCAACAGTCATGAATATTTAATGTAGGCATGCAAAGGAAAACTCATAAACATCGTCCATATCAATGTTTTATAAACAGCCCTGGATCGAATCCTTTACAGGATGCAATTCACAATCCATAAGAGGGTTTATTCGAACACATGTACAGACATCTAATTAACGCATTCATAAACACAATATAAGCATCAATCAAATCTCTGAACATATAAATCGTATTCAAGTATCATTCAAACGATTGACTGTAAAACGAAATTAAAACTACAATGTAAATACAATGCAAACGTAAATGAAATGTCGGTATACCATACGCGCAGGGCCCGTCCGCGTCTCTGGCACACCGAGATAATCACACCACGATCACAGTATTAAAATGAAGCACAGAGATTGTAATGCGATATTATATTGAAACCAAAAGCTCTGTTCTGAAGTGACAATGTAAAACGTAACAGTCTGCAATGTCAAAACGATAGTGTAAACGAACATATGTCCCGGTTCAGTCTTTTAATTACATGCATTACATCCTTTGAAAAATGGATGTTTATCCATAGGCGGTTGTTGCTGCTTTTGGTAAAAACGCAGAGATGTTCCTAATCTACTTACGCATATTAAAACTAGGAAACAACTTAAAAATCAAATAGACTAAAACTGAGTGTTGTTCCTGCCTTTGTGCCAACATGCCAGAGTTGACTAAGCGTTGACCGTGCATATAGGAGGAATGTTTCCAATGCGGGATAGGTGCTTGTCCATGCTTGGACATTCCTCTTTTCGCCCATGCCTTTCGCTCTGACCTGGCTGCCATGCCACATGTCACATAATAAGCCATTTACAGGTTGTTGAGACTTCCTGTAGTGATTTAGGCCAAAAATCCTAATTTATCAACACAAAACCCCTAAATCAATTAATATGCAATTCAACAACTATAAACTATTAATTAATTAATTTCCAAGGCATTTGAGGAATGAATGATGAGAAAAAGGTAGGAAATGGTCATGTTTTGGGAGGGAAAAAGGGGTCTTAGAATGGTGCCAACATCTCTCCCCGACTTAATGACTTAGCATGTCCTCATGCTAACCCTGATGTGCTTCCTTTAAACTCAGTTCCTACCTGTACCTCTGCTGCCTTGAGTAGTGTGTCAACGTTCTTCTTCACCTGGGCATCTTTTTGGTCGTGGAGCTCTTGCTTCAGCCTTCTGTACTTTTCCTTTAGAGTCTTCTTTTGGCTATACCACTTGGTGGCCCACTTGCAAATGTCGGTCTGCTCCGCTTCCAGCTCACTAACCCGCTCTTTCAACTTTTCATTTTTCATTTGAATTTCCTTGCTCTGTGTACGGAGCATTTCATTTTCGTTTTTAATGACTTTCTCTAACATATTGGCTTCCATGAGCTCCTCTTTTAGTTTTTCAATTTGCCGCTCTAATTTCTTCTGTTTCTTACTGGGAGGTGGAGACCCTCTCTCTTGCTTGTTATTGCTCTCGACTTCTATATCAGCTCCTGGGGGTGAGTGGCTTTCAATATGCACATCGGCTTCTGGCTCTGGTGGTGAATGATCACTGCTTTGAATGTCCATCTGTATAGGCACATTAGACTCTTCTTGTAGCTGGAATTTTGATGCCCTCCTCGTTCTTCTTGAGTAGGTGGTGAAGACTTTGTCTTGTTCTGCTCTTTTTGCATCTTCTTTTCTCATTTGTCTGGTTCTTGTGCTGCTCACAGGTACCTTGTTAGCTCTGGATGATGCCGAAATCTCTTCATTAATATCTTTCATAAACCCTGAGTTCTCTGGTGATTTCTCTTTGTCTTCCTCGTCCCTGATCTAGTTGGCAGTGAGGAATTCCTTCCATGTCTTCCCTCTTCTTTGCATTTCATCTTCAATAAGGATTTTAATTAAACCAAAATGGTATAAACTTTTGTCCTCGTTTCCTTTCTGCTTCTGAATAGTTTTAGACATTTTGGTTAGGCTCTGTAGCAAGAAGTATGGTAAGCTAATAACACATTGTCTCTTTATGTGCAGCAACAACTTTATGTGATACAAATAGACGATGTTATAGCGGCCTTCATAGGTCACAAACTTCTGGAGGATGTAAACCATTTCGTCCCAAGGATGCACGAGCCAACTTCGTGGGACGCCCTTCTTCCAATTTACTGCTGAGACTCGTGACCTGGACATAAATTGGGTCCACGATTTTTCTTTAAACTGTTTGGTTTTGAAGTATTTTTCTCCTTCTGGACTAACCCCTGTTGCTTGGGCAATGGTGTCCTCTGAGACTCTGAATGAGAAAGTGCCTATCAAGGCCTTCTCCCCATTGAACGTGAAGGAAAATTGCTTGGCAACTTCTTCGTTGCTTCCATTGAATTTTTCTAAGAAGGGTAGCCACTGTATTTCCCTCATAATTGAAATACAGTCCTCGTGGCACTGAGAGCTATCAAATATATTTGGCTCGACCCTGCTTGTCATCTTGGCAGGGGGTTGAGCTTCCTAACTTGCAAATTTGACACGAAGGTCTGAGTTGTTACCTGAGATAATCGCTCCTTTAATGCTCACTGTGCTGCTGGGTCGGTTTGTTATGGAGCTCGATGAGATTTGAAACTCTGACCTCGGTCCTTGCTATGGAAGCTTACGCCTATGGAAGCTTATGCACCAGCGTATGTAGTTGGAATTTTACGCCAACGTATATAATCCCGGGAATAAACAAAACGACCATTGTTTTCTCCTTTGCAAATGAGCTCGATTCAGAATGCATTTAATTTCAAAACAGAGGAATGATGATAGTATTACTTGTATGAACGTTATGATAGGAGCGCTGAGAGGTGTGTGTACGTCGGGTGGTGAATCATCACTCGGCCCATGCAACTTAATGAATAGGCCTGCTGTCACTTGCTTTGGTATTATGACCCTTTTTAATTCTCTTCTTTTTTTTTTTCAAAAAGGGTATTCTTATTAATTTTTTTTTTTTTTAAATAGCCACGTGTTCTGTTGGTATTCTTCTAAGGGAAGGTGTAGATTTAGGAAATGGATATGGCGGTAATGGCTGTGGGATGTTTAGGGAGTACTGGAGTGAGGGTGTATGAATTTTAGAGTAGGGACTAGATTGGGGTAGGGAAGAATTAGGGAAATAAGAGAGAATGGAAATGTGCCTTTGGAACTAATTACTAACAGTCATAGATATTAAAATAACATAAAAAATTAATCTAGGAAATTAAGTGTTAAAAACAAGGAATACATTACACTGTTTGACTGTTGTGGCATTGACATCTGAGTAGAGCTAACTTTTGACTGTTGTTTGATTTCTTTGTTGTTTAACAGGTCCCTTAAGGCATGCAACAGGTCCCTCTGCAGTGCTGAAGATGTTCATGCAATTCTTTGTATGCATGCAGGTGCTGCTGAGCTTGGTTGCTTGATTGATGAAGTCATGATGAAGTGTTGATCCTGCTGTTGTAGAAACTTGCTGAAGATGTATTGAAGTGACTTTCTTTTGAAGTATCAATCTCCTAACAGGTCCCTTTGATATGTCTAAACAGGTCCCTCACTGCTGATATTCTGATGGTGCTGGTAACATGGTCTCCTTGGACAAAACAGGTCCCCCTGCATGATATTTACAACCAGGTCCCTCTGATAGAAAAAAATGACAAGACAGCTTATTCATTGAAGTCTGGAATGGTGGAGGAAAATTTACAAAAAAAAATTGTACAATGGAGAGATAAGAAAATAAGAATACTGATGCTCCTCTCCCCCACAAAATTTTTGACTTGTCCTCAAGTCAATATTCAGCTGAAAACATAAAACAATGATAAAGGGAAAAGAATTCTTACTCGCCAACGAATTGGTTTTCAAGTAGGAATTCGAGGTTAGAGTGTGCCAGAATCTGGTTTTCACATCTAACCCATTTATTTATTTTAAAAAAAAACAAAACAAAAAAAATTTAATTGAAAGAAAATAAACTAAGGCAGGGAGACTGCAACTGAGGGCTGCAGTATCTCAACCTCACTTTGTTGAGAAACTGTGCGTAGAAAATCTTCCTTGCTGATGGGCTTGGTGTAAAGTTTCAGGCGATGACCATTGACAGTAAAGGAATGGCCTTCTCCATCAATAGTTGTGAGCTTCACAGATCCATTGTCATAAACCTGAACAATTTCATAAGGGCCCATCCAGTGGGTGGTAAACTTGGCTTTGTGGTCTCTAAACTTAGAGTCAAAAAGTAGAGCTCAGTCACCTTCCTTAAATTGCTTCTTCTTGATATGAGCATCATGCCAGTGCTTCCTTTGTTTTTGCATGAGGATGGTGGTCTCCTCTGCTCGCTGCCTCATTTCATCCAGCTGGTTAAGCTGCTGGATTCTTTCTTTTTGTGCCTCATCCAAGTCAATTTGTAAATCAGCAGCTAGTTTAAAAGTGTGAATCTGAAACTCAATCGGAAGCATTACCTCTTTACCGTACACCAATTGATATGGTGTAAATCCCGTAGTATCCTTCCAGGTGATTTTGTAAGCCCAAAGTGCGTCTTTGAGCTTTTCCTCCCAATTCTTCCTGTTCATGGCAACAGTTTTAGTAATGATACCCTCCAAAGTTTTGTTTGTAGATTCCACCTGCCCATTGGCATGTGGATGATAGGGTGTGCTTTTCCTATGCTTGATCTTATATTTGTCCTGTAATGTCCATTGATAACTTGGAGGTGAATTCGGGTACCTTGATCAGTTACTATCTCCCTGGTACTCCGTATCTTAACAAAAAATCTCTCAAACAAGGAAATTGATAACTGTGTGTTTTGCGTCGCTCTTACCAGATTGCTTTTGCCTCAGCCCACTTTGTAACATAATCAGTACTACTAAGATGTACTTCTTACATTGGAGGATGGGTTGATAGGTCCTATGAAGTCTAGAGCCCATTTGTCAAATGGCTCTAGGTGAACTTGGGGCTGAAGGGGCATCTCATCGGTAGCTGTTGACCTGCCCATTCTTTGGCAAATGTCACAACTCTTTACATACTTCTTTGCATCCTTGAAAATGGATGGCCAGTAGTATCCAAGAGTTAAAACTTTGAACGCTGTCCGCTTCACTGCAAAATGCCCACCACACGGTTCATCATGGCAAGATTTTAAAATATCAAGCACCTCATCATTTCTTACACATCTGCGAATGATCATGTCATAGCCAGTGTAAAATAGATCGCCATTGAGCCATGAATATCTAGCACTTTGTTTAACTAGTCTTTTCTTTTCCTTTGTGGTAAAGTGTGGAGGGGTCCTTCCTGTAGACAAGTAATTAGCCAAATCAGCATACCAA
>APFE031015982.1:44431-62290 GCA_000404065.3 Pinus taeda | reverse complement strand
TTACCTTGAAGTGTCTTCCCATTAGGTAGGGTTTCCATTTCTTAAGTGCATGTAGTATTGCCAACATTTCCTTCTCATAAATAGCTTTGTGTAAAAACTTTCCCTTGATTGGATGACTTTCAAAAGCAATGGGTCTTTCATCTTGCATCAAAACAACACCAATTCCATTTCTTGAAGCATCATATTCCACAAAAAAGGTTTTTGTGAATTCCATTGTAGCTAAGACTAGTGCTTGGTACATTACCTCTTTAAGATGTTCAAAGGCCTTTGTTGCTTCTGGAGTCCATGAAAATGCATCTTTCTTCAATAATGTTGTTAGAGGTGCTGCTATTCTCCCATAATTCTTAACAATATTGTGAATCCTCGCAGATGCTTTACGGATGTGGGTATTTTTCATTCCTTAATGGATTTAATTTTGCTAGGGTCTACCTTAACTCCTTCATGAGATACAATATGACACAGATATTCCACCTCTTGTACTCCAAAGAAACATTTGGATCTTTTTGCATATAATTTTTTGTCCTCCAATAGTTGTAGCACCCTATCAACATGTTCAACATGATCATTCCAAGACTTGTTGTAGATGAGTATATCATCAAAAAATACTAACACAAATTTTCTAAGGAAGGCTTTGAAAATGAAATTCATCAAACCTTGAAATGTAGAAGGTGCACTAGTAAGGCCAAAAGGCATGACCAAAAATTCATAGTGACCCTCATGAGTTCTAAATGTTGTTTTCGAAATGTCTTTATTCTTCATTTTGATTTAATGATATCCTAAATGAAGATCCAACTTGGTGCAGTAAATTGATCCATGCAATTCATCTAGTAATTCATCAATGACAAGAATGGGAAACTTATCTTTAATAATGAGCTTGTTGAGCTCCCTATAATCCAAACACATGCGCCATGATCCATCCTTCTTATGCACCAATACTACTGGAGCAGAGAAAGAACTTTGGCTAGGTTGAATCATACCAGCCTCTAGCATTTCTACAACCATACATTCAATTTCACTCTTTTGGGCATAGGGATATCAGTACGTCCTGATGTTTGGAGGAACACTTCCTGGAATCAGATGAATAGCATGATCATGATCACAAATAGGTGGGAGACCTTTGGGAGTCTCAAATACCTTGGAATGAATGTTCAATAATTTTTGGACATCTGGAGAAATAGATGATTTCGATGTGGAAACATCTAGCGAACATAATTGTGCAAATACACCTCTTTGTTCCTTTTTTAGAAGCTTTGTCATACCATTAGAGCTGATTATCGTTCCTAGTTTCCCTGCAATACCCCTTAATTCAAATTCCTTTCCTTCCGTAAAAAATTTCATGAAAAGTTCTTGAAAATTAAAAGCTATTGTACCCAAGGATTGTAGCCATTGGACTCCTAGTACAACATCACCACCTCCCATTGGAATGGAAGGCATTGGGCTAGTCAATACATATTCTCCCATGGATAGCTTGATATTATGGAACTTTCTAGAGCAATTTATTGTTCCTCCATTTGCAACCATCACTTGACACTCTAGTACTGGATATAAGAAGCAATTCAATTCTTTTGCTACCCTACAATGAATAAAATTGTGGGTGCTTCCTGAATCAATCAACACTATTACCTTTTTCTTCTTGATTTGTCCTTCTATCTTGATGTTTTGAGGAGTGGTAATTCCCGCCAATGCATTACAAGATATGGTCGGATTCATTTGTTCTTCATCTAGGCTTTGTTCCTGGAGTATATCCTCTTCTTTTGACCTTCTTGCTCCTTTTCTTCTTCCTCTTCACAATCTATGTAGAATAATTTCTTCTCAGCACACTTATGACCTTTAGTGTATTTTCTATCACAACTATAACAAAGCCCTTTTGCTCTTTTTTCTTCCAATTGGTTGGGTGTCAACCTTATAGTTGTGGGAAGAGAGCGGCCCAACACTTTTGTTTCTTTTAGTTGTGAAGTGGTATGCTCCTGGTTGACATAATTTTTGCTTTCCATTTTTTTGGCTAACCTGAATGCCTTCTCTAATGAATTAGGTTCCCAAAGGTGAACATCATGTTGGATATTAATCCTTTAAAGTCCCTATGAACACATCAATCCTATGCTCCTCTGGAATATTTTTTACCCTTATGTTCAATTTTTGGAACTCCTCAATGTGCTCCATTATTGAACCCTTTTGTTTGAGACTTATCAATTGGCTAAAACAAGTGTTGCTTTTTGTATCCTCATAATGTGCTGTCAATTCTTCTGTAAAAATTGCCCAAGTGATAATTGTTTTACGAGAGAAAATCCATTGATACCATACAAACTGATTTGGTTCCAAATATAAGTTGCAATATGTACCTTTTGTGTGTTTTTCACATTATTGAGATCGAAAAATTGCTCCATATGTAATATCCATGTTGCGGGATTCTTGCCATCAAACTTCCTCATATCTATTTTTGGAATATGGTGGGTCTTCGATCCAACATTAGATTCTATGAAATCATGATTAACATTTTTTTTGTTCACATCATGAGTTTCCTTTACTACCCTTTCACCATTAGTAAGTATTTCTTGTAGAAAATTTGTCAAATCTGTCTTCAAATCTGCCATGCCTGTCTTCAAATCTATCTTCAAATCGTCCATGTTAGCTTCCATGCCCTTTATCATAGATTCCAAGCCATTTATATTAGATTTTTTTAGCTTTTGTGAGAGTGAAATTTGTTGCACTTGGTCTTGTAATTTTGATATATCATGTAGCATTTCTTCCTCTTCTTCATGATTCATGCTAGAGCTTTCAAGTTGCTTACTAGATGTTTGCATTTTCTTCCCTCGGGGCATCAGTTACTGACAATAATGATCTACTATGCCCTTTGAATTCCTTCAAATTATTTTTTCAAACCAAGCTTAAGTAAAAATTTAAAAAAATCTACACACCTTTTTTCACTTTATAAGAGCTCTATATTTCCTCTAATGTATCTCTGTAATTTCGAATCATCCAGTTTTGAAATTGCGACCTGCAGTAGCCCTCTGTGTCCTCTTTCTGATGCCACCAGTCAGATGCAAATTGTATTCTCCAAGGAAGAGTTATGTCAAATCTCCCATAGTGACCTAATTATAGATTAGTTCAGTAGAGCGAACTTGTACGACGTGCCATGTGTCCTTGTTTCAATCTTTGGCTTTGAAAAATATATAAAAAAAACTATAGTCTGTCCTCTTTATGTACCTTATGAAATTTCAATCTGATGCTCAGAGAGAAAGTTACGATGATTTTCCCCAGGTCACCTGTTTGGAATGTAATTCAAGAGTCTGCAAAAAGACCAACTTCCTCAGATCATATCTACGCAAATATAGCGTGAAAAGCTTTGAAATTCGAACTTGGGGTTTAGCGCGATTTCTTCTCAAATGGATTTTGTTTTTTTCTTCTGAAACGTTGCAGAAAAAAGTTATAGTGAAAATTCCACAATAAGCTATTTGGAGCAGCGAAACCCTAGAATCCAAAGCTCTGATCCCAAATGTTATGAAACTAGCTCACAACAAGATAGAAAATATAGATCAATGCCTTAGAACTCAGCCTCTTCGAGGGGGAAACCTCCTTTACATTACACAAATGAATGATTCTTTGATGATTCAAATGACAAAACCTCTTTTCTATATATAGGAGTCTAAGGAGTCACAATATAACCGAGTCGACTTAACAATAATAATATAAAGGCGCAAAAATAACAATAGAGGGATTTTATGGGGCACAGTAATAACAATATGGGGACAATAGGGGCACAACAATATTAATAAGGGTTACAAATACAATAGTAATGGGGTAATCACTAGTATTATAAGGACCTAACATTTTTACTAAAGTTAGAAGCAATTTTACAAACCCTCTTGGATTCCATGTTGTAAATATTCTTCTTATACATTAGATATATATACCCTATTTTCAATAGGGGAGAGGCCACCTTTGATCAAGAGGATATGATAGAGGATATTTCCCTTGATCTTGAGGTTGTAGGTTATGACTTTTTTTTGTATCATCTCAATCTTTCTCCAAGACTCTCTAGACATACTGCAACCCTAGACTTCACAACCATACAGGATAACAAGGGTGACGAGGGTCTCAAAGAGAAACCATTTGTACTCCAGTTACAAATATCAACAACCTTACAATTCTTTTCAAGTGCATAATAAGCTTTCCAGCCTCCCATAATACTTTTCTCAGTGTTGTAGTTCCAGTTAAGATGATAAGCGATGTCAATACCTAAATATTTATAAGAAGAGACTTGTTCCAAGAAATTTTCATCACAGGCGAAATTTCCATGGATGGTAATTTTGGATTTAATCATCATCACATGTCAGTATTAACTACCATACCCATCTTGGAGTAATAGCTATGAGGATTCTTAAGTTTCTTGTCCATGTCCTAATGGCTTCTACAAAGAATAACAATATCCTCAACATAGAGGAGAAGAGTGATCATATCACCAGCGAGCCTAGTTCCTTTGCACCTCATGATTTCAAGACACTCCTCTAACATATCCATGTAAATAACAAAAAGTGTAGAGGAAAGTGGACACCATTGATTAACCTTGATATTGCATTTAATATCTTTAGACCACCCTTTAGTGGTTTTAATCTTGGCAATAACCATATCGTAGAGGTGAATCACAAAAATATTCAACTGGGGGGGAATGATGACCTCATCAAGCATGTTCCAAAGCTTATCCCAGGGAACAATGTTAAAGGATTTCTAAAGTCTAGAAAGCAACAAAATATATCACCTTTACTCTTTCAACATTCCTTGGAAATGATGTTGAGAGTGACGAGATGGTCGATAGTAAAATGGTCTCTCCTAAAACCATATTTCCCTTTAGCTCTTTTATCAATGCTACCAAGCCAATCTCTATCTTATTTTCCAAAATGAGACCATAAAGCTTAGCTAAGATGTGGCTAGTCATAATGGTCTTGTAATTAGCGGGAACAATTTTGTCCCCATTCTTGAAGATATGCACAATAAGGCTTTGCATCGAAGGCTTACAGAAGCAAAGTTTTATAGCCAAATTGAGAAACTTATGAAGATGAGGAATAAGGATAGATCTTCCCAACTTTAAGATCTCGGCTTGGTATCATTCAATGTCTTTACCTTTCCCCTGGCGAGCTTATTGATCCTAGATTCAACATCTTCAAGATAAAAGATATCTTCCTTAATAGGGGTGTTAACAATGTTGTTTATGGTGTCTCAAGAGTCATACAACTTCTTAAGATAGATTTCCCACTTTTATAAGGGGATCGATTGATTATCTTTAGATTTGATAAAAAGACCATTCCACCAAAAATTTATGGGTGCAACTTTAGTGAGGAGAAGAAGATGCTCTTGTTTCTTATTAATATATGACTGCTTATTCTCTTTAATGAGGGATTTGTATATACTAATATTTCGGAGCTTTGCATTTTGGTTAGGAGTGTCATGAATGGTTTTCTTGGAACTCTTGCAATCCTTGTCATACCAAGGATTGGAATTTCTATTGATATTATTATATGATGATACAGGGTCATGAGACTTGGAGGGAAAATCTTCAAACTTATTCCAAAAAAACAAAAAAATCTACAAACAAAGGAGTGGGATTCTTTAGCCATCAGTTTCCATGTTTTTCTAGTTTAGCATAGAGATAGAATTTAGGAATAAATCATGTTGTAATAAATGTTAATAGTTAGGCTATAATGGAGGTTCTCGAGGAGAATACCTTGCTGAACTAATAGGATTAGTTAAGCAAAGTTGAGGTTCTCAAGGAGGATGTGTCGCAAAACTGATAGTTGTATTAAATAACGCCCCTGTTTTAGGAACTGGTTGTTAACATGAACCAATACATATGTAAGTTTAATGTTATTGTAATGGGATTTTGACTGCATGCCTTTGTCCCATATTTTTCAAAGGAAGAGGGGTGTTTTCTCTGTGTATTGGTTGATCCCGGAGGTGCAGTGACCTCCGAAAGCCTTTCTGTGCATAAAAACAGTATTTTCCTATTAATTGGTATTTGCATGTTAATTGGTATTTAAGTGTGTATTGGTTTCATTACTTTTCTTCTGAGTCATAATGACAATGATTTGGCCTTATTTTTTCCAACTAACACATTGGCTAAATCCTTTGGAGTGCGTTTCCTTTATATTGGAAAGCCCTGGTTCTTTATTTGTATTATAGAGTTCTACAGGCAAAACTGTGTTTTACACAAGAAAACCGTGATAAGACTTAGCCAGAATGGAGTTTTTGACCTGAAATCTTATCATATCTGCCTTATACCCATATCGGGTCCAAACCAATATCGCATCACAAAACTATAGTGGAGAGGATCTAACTCTTTAAAGTGCCGAAGTCCAAAGTAGCGATACCTCGAACCCAAAATATTATAGGGAGGCTTTGATAGCTTATCGGGTCCGCGAGTGTTATCGCATCGCAAGTCTCAATGGGGAGCTCTTAGCGAGGTGTATTGGAATCACCGATAGTGATTGTTGATAGGCCATGTGTGTTATAGCTCCAAATCTCACTATTGATGTTTGTGATGCTACACTCATGGCCTAGGGAAACCCCTCCTTCCAGACCTGGTCCAAAAACTTAAAAAACAGTGTTTTACTCCCTATACATGACATTGCTCTGAGCTAAACCTGTATGTATGCAGGTCTTTGTATACCCATTCCATGTATATGTCATAAAACACTTAAGAAAATTAAATCTCCTTAATTTTGGTTGGAGATCATGGTTTTACCTGTTGATTACATATTAGTGCCCATGGCCCAACTATTCTCAGCTAATTCCCAACTAAAAAACTACTTTGGGAGAAGTATAAAAAGGCTTCAATGGGAAGGCCTAAAGGAGGAGAGAATAGAGAGAAAAATCACTCTGCTGAGATTATCCCTTATTAGATTTGAAGATCCCTGTGCTTCTAGCACTTCCCCCATTACAGGAAACCCTTGTTTCTTTGAGTTATGATGTATTTTCACTAGTTGAGCTATCCTTGTGTGAGTCATGGAAGGAACCTTTTGAAGACTTGGGATTGGACGGATCTGGAGGACAGTTCCGCTTGGAGCCAACGAGAGGAAGATTCAGGTGATATCATTCCTTACTTTTTTTTAGTTATCTGCAATAAAGAAACACTTGTCTTGTTCCTGAAATCAATCTTCTTCATGCTTATGATGTTGTTGTTATGGTTTGCATATGAATCCTTGTTTCAATTGTATAACTAACTACCTTTCAATATGTTATGAAGTTGATTTCTATATGATGCTTGGTCCATATACTCATATTCTTCTTTGAATTTATTGTTTTGTAGGTTTAAAGATCGAAAGGAACTCCAAGAGAGTTTGGACCCTCGTTGGATCTACCTAAACGAAGGACCCTCAGGTGCACCTCTCTTCACATAGTTTGCTTATTTTAGTATCATGACTGTGTCGAATGCTTTTTTTTACTGTAGATGACCCCCACTTTGCTAGGGTGTTGACCCAAAACCCTAGGGGACTTTGTCCCTCAACAGAATTGGCGACTCCACTAGGGACAACAATACTGCTGTTCCTAGTTTGGGTTAATTTAAGCCAATCAGGGCTCAACCTTTGATTTTCTTGCTATAACTGAGTTGTTTGTTCTGATAGGAACTCAGACTTTAAGTCTGAATAGTTTCTTCAGATCCCTTTATTGATTTTTCTTATGAACTGTTATATACGCAGTTTTGTTAGGTTAAAGACACGTATGTACATAAGTTTCCCCATATGAACCTACGTATACGCAGGTTTCTTTGCGTTGAACCGTGTATACACGCAACTGTGTATTGACACAGTTGCATATACCATAATTTTCCAAGATTTTGTCAAATCTTTTTATTTTTGAAAATTTGTTTGTTGATATTGGTGCTTCCTGAGCATTCAAGTTTGGTTGTCAGTCTATGTTTTTACACAAAGTTTCTGGTTTCGAATTCTCTTCGTTTGTGGAAAGTTTTGGTCTTGTTTTGTTTTGTTGCCAATGTCATCATTTGTGTTTGAGCACACGAGATTTTTCTCTGAGAATATTTGTTGTTCTGGTCTTCCAAGGCAAAAAGATTGGTCTCAATATTTGTGACAAACTTTATCTTTGTGATCTTCTTGTTTTGTGTCAAAACTGTATCTTGTGGCCATTTGTTTTTCTTGCTTTTTGAAAGTTGTTGAGTGACGATTTTGAGAGTTTTCTTTCTTGATCTTTTGATCATCGTCACCAAGCTCTTTTTGCTGCTTTTTGGTCATTAAAAGCATCTTGAAACACCTATTTTATTGAGTTTTTACCCATTTTGAGTTGATAACTTGCAGAGTGTTTTTGTTGCCTATTCTTCGGTCTCAAAGTTTTCAATAGTATTTGGAGCACTTTTGAAAAGTCAATTTTTGTTTTTTCTTTTGGAGAAAACTTCTTGAAAACTTGGTTTTTGCTTTCTTTGGCCTTGTTTTGATTTGGTTTCTTTTTGCGAGTGAAAGTGCATTTTTGTATGTATTGAGATTTGTTTTTAGTGTTTGGACGAGAATGAGCATTACCAACTTATATTCTATCTAAGCATCTTAAGTGGCTAATTAGAAGAGATAAACAAGTTACTTTCATTCTTTGCTTTAGAGTAGTCTTAAGTTTTTGCATCAGCATATACTCATTGCATTAGGATAGTTTATGCATCTTTTATGGCATCCATAGTTTTGTTAACTTTTGTGAGTTTGAAGCTTGTTAAAAGAAAAGAAAAGAAAAATTTATTTCTTTCTTAGAAGTTCCTTAGAACTTGGTATAATTTCTTTCATCGAAGAACAAAATGAGTGCATCTACATATAGTTGGGTTTTATTAATTTATTTTGCATCAAAAAACACCACAAGTTACATTCCTCTTATCCTTTAACTTAAGAACAACCCATTTAAAAACAAGCGCTAATTAAAATATACTAGAACTTTTTATATTGTAAATTTAGAAACACCAACGATTTTTAGGATATTTTATGGCCTTCGATTAGGTGTGTGGAGAGAAAACTCTCAAAGGCCACTTTAGACTGTCAAACATAGAAGTATGAATAACGAGTGCAAATCCAATAGCATTAGGGAGACCAGGAAAGGTCTAGATCTGAGAGTTAAGCACGAGGGTTTTTGAAGATAAGGAAGAGAGATAACCCCTCTCCTACTTGTCGAATCTTACCTCAAGACTTTTCTTCTTGGCTTCTAACACGAGTTGGTAACCTTAGTTGCTTCTCGTAGGGATCTACACAAGTGGCTACGGAGAGGAATCCCGTGGCACCTAAGGTCGAAGTTGTATCACTATTAGCAGTACTTCTAGAGGGCACCCTTACGAAGCTTAGGTACTTACACTAGCATAGGCTATTATTAGGAGGTCAGCGTAACTTCCTCTGTTACCTTCGCTGGTAGGACTAGGCTGTCATTATCCCAGACTATCTTAGGAAGGCCCCTTACTGCACTTTCCCATATTTTAGTGTCTGGTACTCATCACCTGGAGCGGAAATGCTTGAAAGTTGTTTGACTAGTTGACATCTTTTAGGGACTTTTTAGTGTGTGCTCGGTTCTCTTAGTTGGCCTAGATTTTATTTTTTCTTGAGTCTTTAATTAGATCTTAATAAAAAATTGAAAGTGGCTGACCGATCACCTAGACGGTCTCAAAGACTTTGTTGTCTTTCATCACCAAGTTTAGAGCCTTCTCCTAGAAGGCGCGAAGGTAATACTGCCAGTGGGTTTCATCCTGTGGAATCTGACGCATCGGGGATTGATCCTCCCCCGAGGGCATTAGTGTTCAAGATAGGCTTGGTACTTCCACAAAACTACAGAGGAACACCCCAGTTCTTTCTTGAGTTCTCTTTTAATCAGAAGATAAAATTGACGTAGAAGAACTCCCAAAGTCATTAGCAGCTCCAAATTCTCCTCTACCTTCTAGTCATCTAGACATATTACAATACATTGGGACTCCTATGCATAGACCGTCAAGTCCAGGTCATATTACGTGCTTACCTTCGATGACCACCACTGGAAGCATGGCTTCTACCACAAGTGCTACAACTATGCAGACTCCAACATGAGTACAATGGGGAGGAACTACTTCCATCCCCTCTGCATCTTTATTTGGGTCTTTTGCTAGAAAATCCTTAGTTGGGTCTACCTCCATTCCTTTTATGAGTGGAAATTTCCAAGCCAATGCATCTAGTTCTGGGTTGTTCCTGTTTGGCACCCATTCACAAGGTATTTCGTTAGTTCCATTTAGTGCCTCCACATCCATGATGGGTGGGTCGGCTTCATTTCAGGGTTTTCCTTTTGGAAGTGGTCATATACCACATTCCAACTTGATGATAGAATCTATGCCTTTTTCTTCTACAGGACAAGGCAGCAACCCCTTTCAAGGTTGGATTAACCCTGCGGTTAGTGGCATAGGAACTAGGAATCCATTTTTCGGCCAACAAGGGAATAGGTCGTATTCCATAGTTAGTTTGTTTTGAAGTATTCCTCCCTTAGCTTATGCTTGGAATCCTTATCAAGGGTTATCAACTCCTTATAATGATTTAGGAGGGAGCTTCACTAGTTATGGAGCTTTTTCGGCCGGAGTTGGTCAAACTCCGAGTTCTGTTGGATCACAAGGTTCAGCTTTTAGTTCAGCTGGTTTTGCTAGTTACTTCATGTAGCCTAGTGCCTTACAAAATCCAAGCTAATATTTTCTAGACTTTGGGAACTCTGCCCAATCTAGGTGGAATCCCCAAGGCCCTCCTAGGCTTCCTTTTCTAGCAACACTGAATTTTCTCGATCTCACAAAATTGAGAAATGATCCAATCAAATATAATCCGGCCTAGCCTCTGGTCTGATCCAAACTCCCATCGGACATTCCAAAGTTCGAGGGGAAGGGTGGTGAAGACCCAGGTGACCATGTAACCACATTCTATTTCTGGTGCTCATCAAACTCCCTCATCAATGACTCGGTCAGGTTGAGAATTTTCAACACACCTTAACTAGCAATGTGGCCAAGTGGTATATAGAGTTTCGCGGGGGTAGCTTTACATCTTTCGCCAATTTGGCTAAAATTTTCCTAAATCATTTCTAGTTACCCATCCGTTATGATGCCGGAACTGAACTTCTGGGCAATTTCCGTCAGGATACGACAACTCACATTTCTAATCATATTCAAGAATGGAGACAGAGAAAGAGGCTCGTTAAAGCTAAAGTTCCTCTTGAATACCGTCTTGAATGGTTTTTGAAATCCTTACAACCTGAGATCTCTAGGGATGTCTCTATGTTTAGAGTCTATTCTGAAGAGCAAGCTATTTTTAGGCCCCAGTAGTTAGAATTGATTTACTGTTAGTCTAGGATTCTACAGAAAATCTTTCCTGGTGCTCCTAGGACTAAGGTTGATATAGCCAAGCCGAAGCCAAGTCCCCATGTGGATGGTATCATTGGATCCATAGACACCAATGCGGTGAACCTGTTGAGCCAATTGCAACAGTTGACTTTACAAACTGCTCCTACCAGTCAGGTCACATCGTATAACCCTTCGTCTTCTCAACCCTCTTCAGTTAATGTCATCCAATCTTCCAACCCCAAAGGAAATCAAAATTTCAATGGGAAAAAGAAAGGATGAGCTAAGAGAAAGAGTCAAGATGGGAAGATTGATGCAAATAAACTTGGAAATAATGTTGGTGGTGGTGGAAATGAGTCTAGAAAGAAAGTCAATTTTCCATGCAAGCTATGCAGTGGAGACCATTTAACTCATCTCTGCCCAAAAATTCTAGACACTCAATGCTTGTCAGGGTAGCAAGGGACTTCTAGCTCTCAAGTTGTGTTAACCAACCCTTTTCCCCAAGGGTAGCAGATGCTTGTTGGCGTAAATTCAAATCTTGGTACCTTTGTAGGGGGAAACTAGGAAGGGGATAAATCATCAAATGTTTTCATGATGGGTTCCCACACTAATGTGGCCACTCAGTCATGTGATTACGGTGAAACTAAAACATTCAAGGAAAAATATGCTCACGGAACTACCGACCTTCATATTGGGCGACCCTCTGTCGAGACTATACCTCGGATACCAAAAGGTTCCGCTAAATGCACGACTATCAACCCTAATGTTAGGGAATCCAAGAATTACTCCATTGTTGAGGATCTGGCTCAGAGTCCATGTGTTATGTCCGCTTTAGAGGTTCTCTAGTCATGTCTTGCTCAAAGAAGTGCCTTGCTTTCGGCAATGGGGGTAGTGGATACAAATAATTCTTTAGCTCTCACTTTCGATATGCATAATGTCAAAAAGAGGCTTCCTCATCATATGGCTTTCCAGATAAAGTCTGCTTAATGGAAAATTAATATTTTTCGGACAATTATAGATGAGGGAGTTTCGATGTGTGTCATGTCTATGTCATGTTGGAAGGCCATTGGATGGCCTTCGGTTGTTCCTTCACCTATCCTCTTGAGAGTGTTTGATGGTCATTCTCATAGGCCATACAGGATTATCCCGACCTTTCTTATATGTGTTGGAGGAAAAGTCGTTAATATTGAAGCAGAAGTCATTGATGGTAACCTAGATTACAATCTCCTCTTAGGAAGGAACTGGATATACAAAATGGATGTGGTTGTTTCAACTCTGTTTCATGTCATTTTCTTTCCTCATGAGGGGAAAATTGTTAAGGTTGATCAATTGGATTATTCTCTAGTCGATCCTCGAGCAACTTTAGACTCTATTGTTTCCTTAGTGGATAACCCCCGCCCGCCTACTGAGAATCTAGGAGTTGGGATGGACTCTTCATTGATGGGTACTTTTGATCTTCCCCCTCCTATAGCTAGAATAGATACAAATTCATCCTCCAAGGAGCCTGTATGGAAAGAGTTTATTCAAACTCACTATTTTTTGGATCCTGGGACCTTACCTTCTTCTGTGACCACATCAGATGAAGGGATAGTGGGTGGAAGAGAATCTCCTACATCTATAGTAGAGCTTGGATATGAATTTATCACACTCTACAGACGACCATCTCACTCCTTCTTCATAAAAAGAGTTAGATGGTGATGTGGCTCATTCTTCGACCCTTGATTCCACTTCTACTTTGGATTGCTTGGATATTGTTTTTCCATCTGACGAAGAAATATTTGAAGTAATGATGCTTGTAGATTGACCATTGGAAGATTTACATCATCGTTTATATCTACGTCCTCCTTTGCATGAAGTCGAGTCTAGGTCCTCCAATTTTCCTACTAACGATGTTTGTACGGTTCCTTTGGATCTAAGACAATTTTCTGCTGAAGGTAATATATTGATTGGTTCGATGATTGTACCTGTAAACATCTCTAGGAGCAAGCTAGTAGAGCCCCCTGATGGGCTCTACCTTAAGAAGTACTTTTCTTAGCAGTTAGGCAATGGCTTCTTTGTATATTTTGTATTTTTGTACATATCTCATCGGGAGTTTTTGAAATCAACACTTTTTTATATGTTGTGGCAGGTGTCGATGAATGACCTGATCTATTTTGGATTTGCCGATGGTGCTAGTTAGCACACTTAGAACATCGCTTCCACAGCTTGAGTGATCTACTATCCAACTGGTCAGTTGATGGTGTCAAGGGGAGTATGCATTGGTCCTCCATCAAATAATATAGCTAAGTATATTGTTGTCTTTAATCTACTATCTAAAGCTATTTCTTACTAAATTGGTTCGTTAGTAGTATATCTTGATTCACAGCTGATAGTGTTTCAATTAAATAACATTTATTAGGTTAGGGATCCATGTTTATATCGCCAATATTTAAGAGTGAGGTTGTTGCAAAGATCATTTACTTATATTAATTATTTGCATATTCCAAGATCCCATAATTGGTTAGCAGATTCTATCACTAATAAAGATTTAGACTGGCACATCATTCATTCATCACAATAAAATCAAGCATCAAAAAGTCGAAACTGTAATATATATATATATATATATATATATATATATATATATATATATATATATATATATATATAATATATATATATATATATATATATATATCATAAAATATCTAGAGTGTACATAAATGTGTCCAAAATAATATGCAAAAATTGGGACTCAAATGCCCATAATCATGTCCAGTACATCTAATGCCTCAGCTCAAGATGAGCTGCTAAGTATGCGACTACTGTTTGGGCCACACGCCTAAGAGTCTGAACCTAGTCCCATAGCATGCCAACCACATGACACTACATATCTATAGGGAGATCCTCTACAACTTCCATCGGTACTCTATGAGTTAATCTCACCAAGTGTTGTTGAACTGTGTGTAGAAGTCGCTCTGTATTGGCAGCTGCCTCTTCGGCACCTCAGTCGTGACGTCCATGCTGTGGGAATCCATCTGGTCGTACTGGCCCAATATCTGGAACATGATCATCATATTAGTCATTTGAATTCTATCAAAAAATATTTTTCAAAGTTCATTTTAATATTTGAAAAATCATAAAAATCGTAAGTCATAAAATCAAAAACATTTGTTCCCTATATTGCCCCATGCTGTGCTGGTGGTAAAGCTAGATCAGGATCTCCTTGGAAGTCCAAGCTGGAATAGGGGTAATCATCCACTGCGATGATCTACTGCTCCCACCAGGAGAAGAAGTCACTGTTGAAAGTAGTCCATGGAACATCCCCACCTCCTAGTCATTTCATTAGGTTAGCCCACCTGCCCATCCATGGATCTTGCGGGCTGCTAAACGAACTTATACTCTAGGGCAGAGTGCTAGGACCCTCTCAAAGAAGAAAGAGCACAAAATTGTTCCACACCCAAATTTTTTGGTCTGGCCCTTTTTTATAGATGTTAATTGGCTCTTCAAGTTGGTGAGAAGAGGAGTACACCAATCAAATACTGTGGTGAGACAGTCTATCGCCAAGCTCATGGTAAGACATGAAGCCTAGTGTAAGGAAGTTGATCTGTTCACTCTGGCTATAGTGAATAGGATGATCCTCAATGATAAACTCTCTATGTGCTTAATTGGAATTTGGCTTCCAATATTTTCTAGATGACCCAGGCAATGTATATGCACATAGTCCTCGATAGAGAGGCTACCTTGTGATTTGCCTATAGAATGTACTACCTCTTCCCTTAGGGAAAGGCCTTGATGAAATAAATATCCATAATCTCTATCTTTAATGGAATTTGATTGATCATGAATGAGTCATCCTTGATGCTCCAGTAGTGAATGAGCATTTCGAGCAAGTGAGTGTTTTATTTCATGTTTGGCATTTTGAAGAACTTTAGCAAACCGCATCCTCTTAAGGTATCCAAGGCCTGAGGATCGTTCATAACCTCATCATCCAATGTGGCATGCTCTCTTTCCCTCTAAGTGACTGGAATCCTGAGGAAAAAACAAGTTTGGACCGTTAGTTTTTTGTTTTGAAGTTTTCACGGTGTATATGTGGGTTCGTTTCATACACAGTCGCGTCTAGGGTCTGCGTATATGCAAGTTGCATATAGCCAACCCGTGTATACGCCGAGACAGATTTTTTAACATAAATTCAATGGTGAAAATTCAATTAAAATTTTTAAAACCAATCACAAATGAATGCAAGATGGGTTTAAGGGTCACTTGGTGATTTTGGGAAGGTTTGAATAGTCAAATTCAACAAATGGTAAATCTTGCTTCTTTTTCTTCACTCCTTGTGCTCTCAAGTGAATCAAAAAACTATTTTATAAGCTTTGAAAATGTCAATTTTTTTCAAAATTTGATTTTATTTTGTCTCATGTAACTTTTAACTTGGGAGCTTGGAATGTCGAGAATGCTTTGATTTTCAGGACATTTTGGATACTTTTTTGACAATTTTGAGACGGTACCATGACTGCTAACCCATCATGGCAGGTATCATTTTCTTACTGGCATATAGGTTAGGGAAGCCAATTTTCCATTTCATTATGCATACTAGCCTCCATTTGTCAATACACTTGCCATAGGGTCGATCCCATCATGTTATGGTTCATAAGACATCTTCACTCATCAATTTTTAAATCATGGCATGATGGTAAGCCATCCTTTTCATGGGCATCGTAGTTAGCACCTCACTGACATTTTTTGCCAATGCTGCTTTGATTTGAGTAGGCTCAGGAGTCCTCTATAGTCCCGCCATGACTTAGACAATGAAGACTCATTCCCCTTTGCTTCTTCTCTTCGTTTTGGCCTTATAACCTAGAGGCTCCTTTGTATCGAGTTGTATGACTGCATTACATTTTAACTATTTGGACCTTTTGGCCTTGAGTCGGCTTCACTTGCACTCACTTTTAAGCCAAATTTTGACCATGACATCTACAAAATCAAACTTTCATCCCCTTGACTTCTGCAACTTGACACACCCTGACTCGTGGAAGGAACATAACTTTGAGTGCCTTTGACCAGTTTTCACCTCCTTGCATTGAGCATAGGATTGTTCCAATCCCAAGAACTAGATCATTTGTTTCACCAACTCTCGTTCTTTCCACTATACTATAGCATTCTTTTATTCTTTTTCCAGCTTAAATAAAAAGACAAAAAAATTATATATTCAAAAAAGAGTGGGAATGGGACAATATTTCCATTTATTGTTGGCAGCTAGAGTCAGTCGTGTCACCCTTGAACAAAGCACTCAAAACAAAGTCTCCTCCATTTGGGTGGGATTTAGTTTGACTTAGGTATGCCTTAACCTTGTTATTGAGTCAGTTCTCCCCTGATTGGTTATCTCTTCCAATCATATGGAGGGTTCGTTCGTGTCTCTTTCATGAAAAACTTATACAGAGTCATCATCTGTTGCCACATAGTCACATTGAGTTGTGCTTTTGTTCAAGGGAAGTTAGCTTGAGTCGGCCTCCTTGCGGTGTCTCTTGACTCATTTTTTAGTCATCCATCCCTGGTTGTCAGTGTCTTATCTATCATCACATCAGTTGTATTGGTCGTTTACTCGTGCCAGTTTGAGAAGGTATCGATTGACTTCTTGCTGGAGGGTCTTGTCCTTATCGACAACAACATCTTGCTCTGAGGACAGGCCTAGAGCTGCACCCTGGCCCTATTTTCAATATTGATAGGTCACCTTGTGCTTAGCATCAATCAGTATCATGGGTCTTTGATGGAGTGGTTTCCCTTGTGTTCGAAATTACCTTACACTATCACACATTGGGATTCATGCAGTACTTTGGTTTCCATTTGACCCTATTGGTGGATACTGTTGATGCCTCGAAAATCGCTGCAACAACATTGGGGGATAACCACCCGGTCCGGACCTTAAAAGCAGCTCCTTTTCCGTTTGGTGTGGTGGCTTCGACTGTTCATCTAGGTCCAGTTACCTTCTCCCTATTGCTATTGGTTTATAATGTATCTTTAACTACCAATAGACAGGGACATCAAATCACTTCTTCTTGTTGATCAAGCAAGAGAATGACCCTTAAGCTGATTTGGGTTCAGCCAAGCCACAACTAAAGTTTTGCCTCTTTTGAGAAGAGGACTTAAAAGAATGTATAATTTGCTCTAAATGCAAGTTTATTCTATGATGCAAGAAAAAGAAACTAATCTAAATCCTATCTTAATTAGGCAGATATAGATCTAACCCAACTAAGAGCAAGATAATTAAAGTATTGGGATTTTAACATGTCTTGTTTATAATGAATATCAAGTTAATGAAGTAGTTCAATTAACTGATATTATGGTTACCAAAACACATTCTATTGAGACCTTAAAAATGAAATAATAAATCAACAACATTCAGGAAGTAGTTCACAAAATGTTATTGATTATCAAATCAATAAATCCAATAATTAAATAATGATATGTGGAAATAGTTCACAACACATTATTATTCAATAAATCAGTTTCATAAGACAGATTTCAGAGTAAGTAGTTACTCAAAAATGAGAAATTAATCCATAAAAAAC
>APFE031015982.1:32191-43139 GCA_000404065.3 Pinus taeda | reverse complement strand
AAATTAATTATTTAAATATTAATATTTCAACTAATATTAAACTATCACTATCTATTTCCTATTGTAACATACTCATATAAACCATTAAACCATTAACATTTCATATGGTAACATACTCATTCCTAAAAATTCGAATTAATACGAGCCAAAATGAAAGTCAAGGTTTTGACTTATCGCATCGGGAAAACGTTGAGTGTGAGTTTATATGGCCTGCATTAGTTGAGAGTCCCTGATGCGATGGAGTAATCGCATTGAATTTTTTGTCTTTTAAACTTTGGTTAATGTTACATTGTTTTTTGGTTAATTGGCAAATCACATCGGGAGATGGCTATCGGGGTTTTTAAAACATGTCATTTGAAAGCTTCAGATTCAATCAATGCTTCCGATGCGATTAAAATTTTTTTTTATATTTTTTATATATATTAAATTTTAATTTTAATTAAATCTTAATTATAGTTTTAAATAATAATAATTTAAGATTTAATATTAAAGATTAATTTTTTTATTTTGGTTTATTTTATAAATTGCAACTATTTGTAATAAAATGAAAAACAAATTATAGCCACTTTGAAATTATGATTTTTCGAGATTAATAATTTATTGGAGTAAATTACTAAAATCTGGTTGCTTCATGATTTGGCTACATGAAAAAATGTTAGTAAAAACTCACTACGGGTTAATATTTAAAATGAATGCATTATTGAACTAATTTATTTACAAAATGTGATATTGTACATTTTATGCATTTTTAACCCAGGCTACATAAATAATCAAACTTCAAAGGAGTGCCATTTTCAAACCAGTTGACCAAATGAGGCGAAACAAGCGTCAATAATGGGAAGCTTATAAAAAATCGATTCTAACAAAGCAATCAAAAGAAGAATCCAAAGAAAACAAAAAATTAACAAAAGTGTAGGGCAATTAACTAAATAAAAATCCAAAAAAACGTTTAGCCAAATTTTTTATAGAAAGGGTCCCCATTATTCGAAGTGAACCTCCCATCAATAATGGGGGGTTGTGTTTTTACCACAATAATGGCGACACGCGGGAGAAGAACCAGTTATCTCTGTTATGAATGAGATTTTCCTAAAATTAAAGAAAAAATAATTAAAGAGAAAATTATGCTTGAAATGCTTGACTTAGTTTATTAGTCTGAATAAAAGCAAGAATCATCTAATTGTCATTTTTCTTAAAATTCCTCATACATTAAAATATTTCAAAATTCTACATCAGTCATTAATTAGCTGAAGGGATAAAGCAGGGGTCACTTTACAACTTAGCTTTCAAAATATACTCATTTGTCACAGGTAGAGCCATTGTTGCCAGCAAACATCCATAGTTTCGACAGGGTTACCTTTTAATCACCAATGATTTCAGAATCCCATCTTTTAAGAATTATTGATCTAGAGATAAATCCATTTATAAATGTTTATTTTCTTTGAAATTTTTTTTTTTTTTTTTCTTAAAAGCCATTGTTCTGGTTTGGTGGCCAGATAGTTGAGAATGCCATTCATTGGTTAAAATTGGACTGAACAAGCTAGCTCGTGATGAGACCCCTTGTCTTATAATTGTTTGCAATCATAAGCCATTACCCTGGTTTGTTTAGCAGTGTTGGTAATGTGAGCCTATTTTCCCCTATGATCATGGTAAGCAGGCTCATGATGAGACCTCTTATCTTTTAAGTTTAAATATATTTCTGGATTATTCTCTAGAAAAATAAGACTTGTTGAGATAGGGAGAATCATTGACTCCTTAAGAGTTAAGAATGACAATTTCAGAGTTAAAGGTGCTTTGCTGTAAAGTGTCTTTACTTGGTTAAAAAATAACTTTTCTTGACTGATAATAGAACTTTGAAAGATCCTAATAAAATTTTGAAATCTCAAAATGATTACAATTTGATAAAAAAGAAATTTTTCAGATTTTATGATACTTTGCCAACTTCTCTTGATTGGTAATCTCTTCCTTAAGTACGTCTACTTTTATAATAAGAAAATCAAACTTTACTAAGAGATTTAAGAAAAAGATAATAGGTGACTATTAACAATTTTTTCTCCATGAATGCTGACCATAGTTAGGTAACAAGAAGGCTTTCGATATAAATCACGACAAAGTCACCAAAATCAAAACTGAAAACAAAAAGAAAAGAATTCTTATGCTAAAGTGAGAAAAGAAATCAGCAAACAAAAATAAAAACAAAGAAATCTCTAAAATGGAAAGGAAAATCCATGTTCCAGATAAACTCAAACAAGAATGTTTATACCAATGCCTCAACAATATGAAGAAAAAGAAAATAAGCATGTAATCATTCCTTCTTATGTTGAGGGTTAGAAAAACATACCTTGCAGAGTTGTGAATGCTTTAGGCTTTTAGATAACAGCGATCGTAAAATTCAGTCACCATGAATACTTTCTGTCTGATATGAATCTTCTTGTTTCCAAACATCATCTTAATCATTTTCTAAAAAGGAATGCTTAAAGAAACAGATTAAAGGTTCAGAAACTTTCCGGTGTAGCTGTTTCGATGAAGATTATCGCTGCTTCTTGGAATTAAGCCAAAAGAAGAGTATGGACCTTGAAAATCTGATTTGGCAGAAGATTGAAAGATTTTATGAAGAGCTGCAAAACAGAGTTTTATATCAGCATAATTTAAAAACAAAAATGAAACTAGAGTGATGAAATGGAAATTAATGAAAGTGGGTACATGAATCTTACCATTGGATCATTGCTTTTGATCTTACCTGAAAGGTGTCAATTTCTCCAAACTAACTGACTTCTTATTTTAATTAACATGAAAAACATGAAGAAGTCACACTAACCAAAATCTTGTAACCCAAAATCATTATTTATTTTTTTTACACTAAAGCAAGCAGTAAAATGTCAAAATAGAATGCTTAGTGTTCAGGGGAATTGAAATTAAAACAAATGCATCAGCAATGAGAATGAGAATTTGCAGTAATGGCTATTCCTCAAAATATTATAGGTTTCATATAAATTCCATGATTTGATAAATTGTCTAGAATCAAAGACCAAATCCAAGATAATAAAATTTAAATATGAAGATAGAGGTCTTGAATTCCATTTTTTAATTATGGAATTATATATTTAAAACTAAAATGTATGAGAAATTGAAATGATTTTTTGTATTCTGCAAATTCTTTATCAATTGCCTTTTTCCCATAGTGGTTACCCAAGCTTGCTTTAACACATCACCTCATTGGATGATCCACACAGCCTGTTTCTTTATCATGCTTGAATTTTAATTTGCAAGACTTCACTTTTGTTGCCAAGCGATATATCGATTAAATGTTAATGGTGCAAAGGCATGCATTGGAAGTTATTGCATCGGTGATTGCAATGGAAAATTGCCGATAAGAACATGTGCAATAAAATGAAGCGATCGCATCATTGAATAAATATTATATCGGAGACCAGAGAATTGATTGCATCTTGCTTCCCACATCGCAAAATGCACATTGTAGATTCAGAGAAGTGACGTGAGCATAAAAATGTGACGAAATGATTGCACTATCGGCGATGCGATGGATGTCGTGGCTAATCGGCGATCGGCAAACTTTAGGTACCCGATGTAACACAGTGTATTTTTGCAATGCCGATATGCAATGAAGAGCGGACTCGATAACTTTTTATGAAGGGATTTTAATAACATATCGGATCCGAGATATCGGCCATAAATAAAACTGCAAGGAAGCGATTGCGATATCGACGATGCGATGGATGACGTAAATCGGCGATCGGCAATCTTAATCACCCGATGTAACACAGTATGATTCCTGTGATGCCGATGTGCGATGAATGTCGTAGCTAATTGGCGATCGGCAATCGGCGCAATCGGCAATCTTGAGCACATGATGTAACCATTCTCAATACGCCGACATGCGATGAAAAGTGGACCCGATAACTTTATGATGAAA
Source organism: Pinus taeda (assembly GCA_000404065.3). Classification (NCBI taxonomy): domain Eukaryota; kingdom Viridiplantae; phylum Streptophyta; class Pinopsida; order Pinales; family Pinaceae; genus Pinus; species Pinus taeda. The sequence continues at coordinate 39,208 of APFE031015982.1, read as the reverse complement.
ATTTGATAACATATCGGATCCGAGACATCGGCCCTTTAAAAGTTATGCTCTTACCATTATTGCGAGTAAACGGACGCGATAATTTTATGACTTTGATTTGAATTTCATATCGGGTCCGGAATTATGTGGTCCTTGCAATATCGGTATTGTGATTTATCGGAGATCAACGATTTGATTATGGAAGTATACTTCATTTGCAAACCTCCGATTTGTGAAATGCAATGTGACATATGAGTAAGATAATACATCAGAGGTTTTTGATGAGCAAAGAAATGCTAAGAACTACTTCCGATGAAATCTTATGATGCGAATGGTCTTATGATATTCGCTGGAATTTCAATTGGGTTTTCTAAGTGAATAAAAGCAAAATTAAAAATGCTTAAATTCTAATGCATCACAAATAAAATTTCCGTGAGCCTATTGCAAATTTGAAATGGGTTTACTGCTTACTTCAAGTTTTGAAAACAAAATGAAAACCTGCAAATAAAACAGAACACGAATCAAAAATAAACTAAGGAAAAGAGAAACTAATAAGAGATGAGAACGAGCTTGCAAATACATACCTGGAGGGAAATTGTCTGCAAATTTTACCTTATGAATCTTCAAATTTTTCTTTTGATTTATCAAAATTTTGACTTTGTTCAAAATCATCTCATCATTTATTTTAAATCTAAGTGTGCAATCAGCCTAAATTAAATCAATCATTCATGTTCATGGAATATAAAATTTACCAGAAATAAATACGAAACTATGCTTCCCTTTTCGAAGTGAAGTAACAATTTATTACCTCTGCTCATTCCGAATTAATCTTGAGAAAAATCTGTATTGTTATAGTGACTGTTCAATAATTCCTTTAGTAAATGAATATGATGTGTTTTACAACATCAGATAATAAACTAAAGGTTAAAATGAGATTAAGCCACTAATTGTAGAAAAATATGAAAATAGATTTAAATGTGTGCATTTGGCAAAATGGGCATCCTTAAGATCAGCTTTTGGCAAATTCCGAGGAAGATAATATGAACTTCATATGATTACCGTGACAGGTTAGACTGACTAATAATGATTGAATTAGAATTAGGCTTATCATAATCAATCATACATCTCATAGGATAATGGAATCATGAAGCTTTTATATCCTCAAATCCTTACCATCGAAATTTCAAAAAGAAAATCTGAGAAGGAAATCTCGAAATGAAGAAAAGTGGATTTGAGGCAATCGATACCAAATGCAACTTTAATTTAATCAAGAGATTATTCAGAATAGGCAAAGTAGAAGTATTGCTGTAAGAAATTAGAAAAAGGAAAACAATAATTAAAATTTTCTGATAAGGAGAAAATGTTTCAGTGAACATGCATGAGAATGGTTGATTGCTTTGTTTTATTTTTAATCTACAGAATTGTTGACAATAAATCAACTACATAACAAACTAACTAAATTAATTCTACTCCTATTCTAACCATATACATGAAAATGACTAGGTATAGTCATATTTCCAGTGTAACCATTCTCTCATTTTAATTCCCGCGTTTATGTACAGTTCAAATGTTAGTAATAAAAATCTAACTAAACTAAGGCAATTAAATCTGAAATCAGAATTTACAATTATTGTTAGCAACTTGATTAAAATCTCTTTCTCTTGAAATTTCCTTTCCAATTGAATACCAATTGGATCATAGAAATCTGGATGGATTTCTATTATGGATTGAGCAATGTTCGAAGGGAGGGATAACAAGCCGAATTGTGTATATGAGTTTTCAAATTTAAAGGCCTGGAAAGAATTGTTAGTATTATGTACAAACGTTAAATTATTGACAATTTTCCTTGAAGGAAAAACTTCCAAATAATCTTCAAATGAGTCAATGAAAAATGAATGGAAGTCTGTCAAATGACATGGAAAATTATTAATTGAATTGAATTGATGGCCAGATTGCAAAAATACATTCTCTTGTTGACATTGCCTTTAAAAAGATAGAAGCTTTTGATGAAACATTAGCATTGATATAAATTGGAATATTAATATCTTTTGATGCTGATGATTATAATATGAAACTTGAATTTCCCAATTGGGCAATGTATCAATTGAGTGTTTGATAGTAAGGTATTCAATATGCCAGCGAAAAGTGTGAAAATTTTGCAAAATAAAATTAGAGAATAAATCTAAGTTTAAACAAAATAGTTGTGAAAGAAAAACTAAAATGAAATCACTATTTGTACAACTAATGTTACAGCACATTTGGGATCGTTTTGAAATGATTTCATTTTCACAAGGAATGACCAGAATTATAGAATTTGAAAAATTTTGAATTCCAACTTGTGAATTAGAAAACGAATTATGATTATGAGTAGGAATGAAAGTTTGATCTTCATATGAATCATAAATTGGAATGTTTTCTTGAATGGTGAAATCATGAAGATAATTAGTTGCTCTAAAATGAGGATTAGTTGGGATAATTCCTAAATTGAAGCGTTCCTCATTTTCAGATGTTATTTGAATTTGCTCATGAGGATTCTCTGGAAAAAAATTGAAATCAACATCCTCAATCTCAGAGTAATCATCATAAATGACCTCACAAGATTCTCTAGAATTCCCTTCAATCTCATCCAATATATCCAAACAAGAAGGAACAAGAATTTCATGTTCATTAATGGCAAAAGAATGACCAATTATTGTTTCTTTATCTTGATAAAAATTTAATGGTAATTCATTTAAATCATCCTCTTTAATTTCTGAAATATCATTGATACCAAGAGGGGAAAAATTACTATCATTAAAAATATCAGGATAGAGGGAAAAATGTGAACCTGAAACAATGCATTTAAAACTGTCTCTATTTGAGAGCTCTTGTGCATTATGCTCATTATAAATTTCAGATTGCAGATCATTCCTTTGCGTGCATATGCTTTTTTGAAAAATGCTGCTTTGCTGCCCTGATTTCGGCATTTGTTCATCATGGAGAAATTCAGAAATTTGTACAGCAGTTTGCATTTTATTTGCTTTGATTGCTGCTTGTACTTGCTGATTTGCAATTTGATTTTCCGAATTTACTTCAAAGTAGCTTTCAGATTTCAAGGCGGCTTTTTCTCCAAAGTTGTTGTTGTTGTCTTCTTGCATTTGAATGGAAATATTTTCCAAGTTTTGTGAAACCGCTTCATCACCATTTATTTGCACACCAGTGTTGGGAATTTTATTTATGTTGGAAGGGGATGAAACAAAACTTGAACTAATTTCATATGGATTGGGAATGGGAGGTAGAGAACAAACATATTCAAACCAATCTAATGATTCTTCTTCTGTAGGTTTATCTTCGTCTTTAAATCTTAAGCAATTCAAATGAAATCGAATATTAAAATCATTAACAGACTCATTCTCAAACCTACGTAGATATTCAATTTCTTCACATACCTGTTCATAATCGTAGTCGTCAAATTTAGCAATGAAAATTGTAACAAATTGATCCCAACTGTGGATTGAGGCAACTGGAAGAGTTTTGCACCAGCTTCTGGCTTTTGCCGCAAATGTGAGAGTAAAAATCCTACATAAAATTCTTTCATCAATTCCTTGAAAATTGTAATTTGAAATATTTTGAAGAAATTGAAAGACATGGTTGAAAGCAGAGGAATTTTCCTTACCATTAAACTTTTCCTGAGACAAGAGTCTTACCACTTCAGGTGGAGTATTGGAGGATGCACGTCCATGAATACAACTCCAAATTGGAAGTTTAAGAGGAGCCATAAACAAAATGTTAAAATTGAAAAGACTCCAATAGACAAATTCCTCAGGCCCTCCTTCTAGCGCCAAAAATGTTGATGCCTCGAAAATCGCTGCAACAACATTGGGGGATAACCACCCGGTCCGGACCTTAAAAGCAGCGCCTTTTCCGTTTGGTGTGGTGGCTCCGACTGTTCATCTAGGTCCAGTTGTCTTCTTCCTATTGCTATTGGTTTATAATGTATCTTTAACTACCAATAGACAGGGACATCAGATCACTTCTTCTTGCTGATCAGGAAAGAGAATGACCCTTAAGCTGATTTGGGTTCAGCCAAGCCACAACTAAAGTTTTGCCTCTTTGAGAAGAGGACTTAACAGAATGTATAATTTGCTCTAAATACAAGTTTATTTTATGATGCAAGTAAAAGAAACTAATCTAAATCCTATCTTAATTAGGCAGATATAGATCTAACCCAACTAAGAGCAAGATAATTAAAATATTGAGATTTAAACATGTCTTGTTTATAATGAATATCAAGTTAATGAAGTAGTTCAATTAACTGATATTATGGTTGCCAAAACACATTCTATTGAGACCTTAAAACTGAAATAATAAATCAACAACATTCAGGAAATAGTTCACAAAATGATATTGATCATTAAATCAATAAATCCAATAATTGAATAATGATATGTGGAAATAGTTCACAACACATTATTTATTCAATAAATCAGTTTCATAAGACAGATTTCAGAGTAAGTAGTTACTCCAAAATGAGAAATTAATCCATAAAAAAACAGAGATACATAATAACAAGATTGTGAAAAATTACCCATATTTACAATAGTGCACAAACATGAATAAAAATGACACATTCCTATAATCATAAAATTAAAACTGATATTTGAAACAATAGTATTAGAAATACCAATTTATTGCATCCATTCCTCTGTTCTTGGTCTCCAACAGCCCTTTACATTGCTTGAACTTCTGCCTTTAAAACTAGAGCCACAGTAGTGCAAGCTTTGTTCTTCATGCATAATTCAATATACAAAGGGAGAATCCTCAATAATCCCCAGATCTGAGATTTTTCACTCCTCCCTCCTACAACTCTAAATTCCAATTACAATAGTGCTTTTTAGAAGCTCTAAAATTGCAGAGGAGAGCAGCCCTTATTCCATTCTGCAATCTGTTATTTATAGTCTTTGTAAAAGAATGTTTAGAGAGGAGAGTTTTTTCAAAAGAATTCTGCTAAATCCCTTTTACTTGCTCCTAATTCTGATCTTCAATAGATGGAGCCTTCTCATTGATTGAGATTCCTTTTCCATATTTCTTCCACTGTTTTCCTGCAAAAGAAATCAAAATAAATTAAAATGCAATCAAAATATCATTTCTGGCAATTAAATCAAACCCAATCAAATTCTATTTAAATAAATAATTAAAAACAAAATATAAGCTATGTATTGATGCTTGGAATGATTTGATTGGCAAAGGATATCATTGGCCAATGGATCTGCAATTAGAAGAGGCTTTGAAATTGAAAACAATAACTTAGAAAATTGATTTTGTTTTTCAAAATTCGTAGCCTGATCTTCTGCTTGATTTTTGGCCCAATAAATGATCAAATCTGTTGGTGAAACCTCTTTCAAAATTTTCTCCTTGATTTTCTCTTTCCAATGAGCTGTCCTGGGCCTCATTTGGCCAAATAGAACTCAATTTATGAGCTTCCAAAGTCGATGGGTCAAATCTGATATAAATCTGGAAATTCTGTTGCTGGGCTAAAAAAACTCAAAATTATCATTAAAAATTAAATCCTAAATTAAAATTCTAATTAGTTGTTAATTTGTGAATTAAACTAAATTTTAATGAACTATTTATTAATCTAATTAACTGATATCTAAATGATGATTAAATTTAAATTAATCAAATTAATTAAATGTTATAAACTAATTAATATGATTTATTAATTAAATAATACATATTAATTTAAATAATATAATATATATACAATTATTTTAAATAATATAATATTACATATTACATATTAATATATATTAACTAATATATATAAAAAATATAAACTAATTACATTAACATATCTAATATATATTAAAACTAACAATATTATCCTACGCCACTCCTTTATTAACTTAACTTCACTTCACCATATGTATGAATGATTTCAAAAAGAAAACAAATCACAAACTTTTTAATAAGACTTAGAGTTAAAGCATGATGTCGCATCAGCAAATCGGATCGGATCGGGTTGATAAGTTTTGCACATAAGTTCTGATGCGATAAGACATTTAATGCCACTTTGAGTTATGAAGCCATTGGTACATCGCATCGGGGGGAATCATGGTTATCGGCATATCGGCATGGAGGTGTATCGGGGTTCTTTATAACATGTTGCGAATAAAACTTGCGATGCGATATCGTATAAACTCCCGATGCGATATATATTTTTATATATTAAATTTAAATTAAATTAAATTAATTATATTAAATAATAATTAATTTAATTAATTTAATATTTAATATATAAAAATCAATTTTTATTTTTATTTTATTTTTATGAATTTGAGTTTTTAAACTATAGTTACTTGGAAAATAAATGACAAATAAACTGCAGCCACTTGAATGTTTAGATTCTTCGAGATTAAGATTTGATTAGAAAATTGGAGTGAATTTCTTAAAACCTCGATAATTAATAATTTGGCTGCATGACTAAAAATGAAAAATGTTAGTAAAAACTTGCTACGGGTTAATATTTAAAATGAATGCCTTATTGAACTAATTTATTTACAAAATGCAATATTGTACATTTTATACATTTTTAACCCAGGCTAGATAAATGATGAGATTTCAAATGAGTGTTATTTTCAAACCAGTTGACCAAATGAGGCGAAACAAGTGTCGACGGGAAGCTTATAACAAATCGATTTTAACAGACCAATCAAAACAAGAATCCAAAGAAAACTAAAAATTAACGAAAGCATAGGGCAATCAATTAAAATAAAAATCAAAAAGGTGCCTAGCCAAAATTTTTATAGAAAGGGTCCCCATTATTTGAGTTGAGAAAGTAAAAAATGGGGGGTTGTGTTTTTACCACAACAGGTTAATAACACTTTAGTAAATAATGTTTTTTCATCTAATAGAAATAAGTGAGAGGATGGTTTTTAAATGATATGTTAGTCCTCTTTTGAATGGTCCTCTAAGATAAAATTTTTCCTGCATTATCTACTATTGACTATATGTTTCAATGATCAAAATTTCAATGAGAAACAACAAATTTCTTAGACC